>WJFA01002028.1:0-17827 GCA_009870155.1 Pseudobourletiella spinata
TTTATAAACCATAGTCAACTAGATCAGATAGACGCTCATCGGATATGGTCGGCTATGTTATGCTTGGGATCAGTTTTCGAAATAGCATCGCGGTTGGGTTCTTTAGAAAAAGTATTTGGGCCAGGGCTTGAAGGGTAATTGAATTTTCATTAACATTAAACACCAGCCGATTGAGCTGAAAAACATACTTTGCCCAAAAAGAGCTGTAAGTAAAGATTGCATGAAATTCAGTGAGCTAACCCTACCATACGCCAAAGTGAATTGCAGGCGAAGTTGAAAGAAATTTTTCTACGAAGCTATTCTAATTTTTGGTATTTTGCTTAGGCATTGTTAACGCCGGCAGCGGGGCTAGATGGTTCGGCCGTAGGCCGAACGAATCTAGAGATAATTAAGGTAAGAGTCAGCATGACTCACTGATGTATGACTCATCTACCCTTGTTTTCTCATGTGTTTCTGTGAGTGCGAACCTTCCCTGTTAAAAGGGTTCCTTTCCCCACACTCTTCTAGACAGTTTTTACCTCACCGTCATTCTACTCATTTGACCTTGTTTAAGTCTAGCTCAAGAAATCTCACCGTACTACGTACACTAAAATATCCAGCCTTACAAGCTGAAGTACCCACCACTATTAGTACCCACATACTCATCACATGGATGCAATCCGGAATACGGATACGGATTATGGACCTTTCACTTGTATGATGGATTAAGGATTACAAGGAGCAAACTTTTGTGGATTTTGGATTACTTTTTACCCCGAAAAAGAGTTGCATTATGGATTGTAGGATTACATGATCCACGAAAAATCGGCAAACTATAAACCGGAATATGGATTTTCCCCATCATTGTCTACAGGTGTTTCGGTAATAAAAAGTTTCAGTTTTACTAAATAGAAACCCGCGTCCATCCCCCCACATCTGTGATAATCCTTATTATACATCTTACAGCTGTATAGCCGAATGATTTCAAATCGGCAACGAATATTTCTGAGGTCTACCTCTTTGAATTACCTCAATGATGGAATTCTTTGAAGATGGGGAGGAAACTGAATGTCAAGAAAGAGGTGGGAGTATGTGGATGGCTTTTGTCAAGGGCCACGATCCTACTCCAATGACAAAGGGAATTACACTGAATAGTGGTATGGTGGTTGGTGTAAAATTAATTGGGGTTCCACGATGGTGTTATGGTTAGCAGGGAGAATCTACTCCAGGTCGTAGGCTTGAGTCGTGGTTTTCATGGGTAGGAGAGGGGGTGTTGGTGGTGGCACTAGTGGAAAGTGCAAGGGTTTGACGGTCTTATGGTGAAACTTGATACAATGTAGGAGAACCATTACCCTGGCGTTGGTAAAAGGCGGCGGAAATGGAGGAACAATATTGAATGCAGAGGTAATTAAGAACCGTTCACTGACGTGGGATGTAAGCTGGTCGATTAAAATTGAGCCTTTAGTAATGACCATGTCAGAGGAATAGAGGGGTTCTCGATATGGTGGAAAGTGTGAGAGTAAAGTTGGGCCGAAGTAGTTGGAGCGAGAGAGAAATGATCTGCATTCCACTCGGTGGTCCCTTATTGGGTATCACCACCACCACCACTTAACTTACACACATACGCACCCCCGAACCGCATGCCCCCACCATCCAATCAACCAACGGAGCCAACAAGAGCCCGATGAATAATATCCTTGCTCTATCCCACAGCCGCCACCACCGCCGAGCTGTAGACTACACATACCACATTACACAAGTTAAAACTTACTCTCCCCATTGGAAGCTATTAGGCAAGAATCGAACGTCAGAAGATGGAAGGGGGCCATGGATTTTGGTAGTTGGAAAAGAAGTGACCCTTTTCCTCCGCACATACATACAGCCTTCCTCTCAATCCATTTTACTTGTCTGTTACATGAGGGGGCTGGATGCGTGTGATTGTGTGTGTGCCTCTAAATGTGTGAATGTGACGACCGAGGGACATTTGAAAATTGCCCATACTTTTTCATTATAATGCACTGGCTGACTCGCCCTTTCAAATGGTCACACATTAGGGCGCTGTCCATAAATTAATCTTTTGAAAATAAATCCGAGAGGAATCATTAATTAATCTTGATTCCCACGGCAAACTCTTGTCCCCCACTTCAAAGAATATATTTAATGTAATTATTTTAACCCCCGTTGAACGAAGATTAAAATGACGTCGCCCTTCAGCACTTACAAGTCCTTCACTCAACCAAAATACTCACTTCCAACTCTCCCAGACTTCGCACCACCACAACCACCTTCATCCTATTTTCATCTGAGACATTTGTAAAAAAAATTCTCCATTTTCACTCCTTCATTCCGAACCCTAATTATTCGTCAGAGAAAATCCTTCCGTACACTTCACTCCTCCACTTCCATGGGAAATCTTCAAGGAACTTTTCTAGGCTTTCACAGGCTATGAGAGTGATGTGGGTACTTATCAGTAGTAGGACTATAGTCAGAGTATGTATTATATGAGTAGTATTAGGAGAGGCTCAAGTCGACGTAGAGAAGATGGAAAGGTTGAGGGAGAAGTTAACTACTGAGGAGAGGGCAGATACCTGTGCCCGACAGCTTGTAAATATGGTAAGTGGGAAGGGGACGGAAAACTGGCTATCAACGGGGGTATAGACGGAGAGAGTAGCGAAGTGTAGGGTGGTGGACGACGACAGGAGAGACGAGATGACTAGAAGGCTGTCGCCACGACCGCGGACGGCGATGAGACTGAGCAGATTTATGTCCCTGATTGTATTGAGACAAACATCTCAGAGCAAATGGCATAAGGGAATAAATTAATCATTTCTGTAATGAAAAAGTCAATAAATTTATCCCCTTAGATTAATGAGTGTAAAGTTCCCTACGAGACCGAGATGTTTCAAAGCCGCCCTCTGCTGAATATATTCTGACATGACTGATTCTCCCCATTTTATAATAGCCTATAGGCACAAGCACGGGTATCCCCATCACCAACGTCATTAGTATCACTTTTCCCACTCCTGTTATGTATGAGTACATGTGTGTGTACGTGTGTATCCGCACATACTTATATGTAAGCCTGTTCCCCTTCCTCGCGCCCGCCTCAGACAGTACGACGGATCGGGCGCACTGGGAGAAAACACCCCAAGAATTATTGCGGGACGTTTCCAAACTAATTTGTACTTCGAGCGATAAGACGCCCGTCGACTACTCTCTTCGACTCCGCTGCGTACCCGGCACCTCCATCCTACCCCTTCTATTTACCCGTTACACCTTTTCAACTTTATGATAAACTGACACACGGACCTTCCGGTTGAACCTAAAAGGTCTATGCTGCATTCGAACTATGATAAGAATGCTTTTAACACCTAACGGAGGAACGTTTGAAAACAAGTCGCCAAACCATTCCCACTACTACTCATGCCAAATGGTACACATTTATTTAATAATAAGGCTTGGTCATATTTCTCCTGTCCCAAAATCATTGCAGCTTCCTTACCACCAGTTGTGTTTCATCAGACCCATCCGGAGATATGGATGGAAAATTAATAGCAGATAGGCAGTAGGCAGTAATAATAATATGTGGAAAACTAGGAAAACTTGATCCCATGGGAGAGTCGTAGGCCTGTAGCAGTCATTATCGGAACTATTTTGGAGGACACGGCGGGATAGGCGTCCACCTGCTCAGTCTGAATGAGGTCCATAGGGTGCTTTCATTTCACTGATAAACTATTTGCATGATGTGATTACCCAGTGAGCTGCGGTTTTGGACGCGCCTGAGCCTCATATGCACGCATGTGAAAAGAATATATGGAAGCTTGGGAAGGGGAAAGGCTCTGGACGGCGTCACTATTGGCCGCGTGCCTAATGTTACAAGGGATTCACGCCCCTGGTGCATTAGACAATAGTGCTGCAGTGAAAACCCCTACTGCCACCAACTTTTCAATCCGGAACAAGGAGCGTGGACTCTATGGCATTCAATTTTATACATTTAGCTATAATTAGATTCCGCTTCTGATTGGATTGATTATATTCAGGTACATACGGCCTGGCACACTTGCAAGACCTATTGAAATGCAAATACTTGCGCATGTATGAATGTGCACAAACTTACAAGCCCACACACACGCACACACATCGATACCGCATGAATGCATGCGAAGCCTTCAGATGGACTTGATTGACGGGAGGACTGCGGCCAAGTTTCAAAGAAATAATCAGACGCGGTGCGATAAAAACTAAGTGCCTGCTCACACAGCGCTGATTTTGAGGAAGTGGAGCTACAGGAAAATCCGTCAAAAAGTAATATTTTGACTGACGTAAACATTTGAATGGTTTGAGTATGTCGTGTTCATGATGATCAGATTAATCGAGATTGGGGCAGAGTTTAGACCACAAAATGTTGTGTAAGAGGAAAAAACGGGAGTCGTAGCGAGAGAGACGTTGGGAGTGGTATAGGAAACATGTGAAAGCAAATGAAAGGAGGACGGACAAAGTTATTTTCTTCGCATTTTTCTCCCACACCAAGAACAGTTCGGCAATGGTAACACTAACATGTTCCTGTGCGTATGTACACGTATACGGGGTCAAAACATCATTATGGCAGAGAACAAAAGTAGATCTGATATTATGATCCAGGGACCATTAATATAGATTGTGCGTGCCATCGGGGGGTGTGACTGGGAATGACGAACCGCCTGTTGGGCTTGAGTCCTTAGAAATACTTGGGTTGACATCTCATAAATTTAACAGATGTTTCCAATTGATACGAATACCCACGTATACGCACACACTCGTTCCAAATCCAGTAACGTTAGTGTCACAGCCAAAAGTCAACATAAAACTGGGTTAAATTATGGCCGTCAATTTTTTACAATTGCATATATGTATGTATATACATATATATCGAAAGAGTACATCTGTCCCGAACCGGATATAGATATGTACACTACATACTCTAATGTGCACAACTCCCGGTTCACTCACAGTGGTCTGCCGCCTCACACTCTCACTCTCTAGTAGCCAGCATCCACTAAGGCTCAAAGACTCGGGAGTTTACCTAAGCAATTACTGAAACAACTGCTCTTGATACTGATTGAGTGAAAGGAAAGATTGGAAATGAGAGCTGAGCAATCAGATTTATGTGGTGAAAGGGCGCGCGGCGGGACGGTCAAAAACGGAATTATGGCACACTCACCCTCGTGTCCTACCAGCTAAAGAGTGTCCAATAGGAATATTGTGCACACTATGGGCCCGATTAGACTGATGAAATAAAAATAGACAGGCACACGCGGGGCTTGACGTTCGAGCCTCACTACCGCCGCCTGCCCGACGTCCTCGTCATCCCACTCATAATGAGGGTGAGCACCATGCTTTTAGATAATTTATGAAGTTACATACCAGCAGCTTTACCATCCGAAAATTTCCCGCAGTTATGATCCCTGATAAATTTACTCACTTCCCCAAATGGTGAGATTATTTTATATCACACTATATGAACCTCCTATCTAAACAGTGTCCCCCACACATACATACTCACGGCGGCCTAAGCCACCAGGGTGCAGGGTGACCAGCCGACTTGACTCTGAGCGGAACTAATGGCAGAGCTGCATATCCCGTGTTTAGGGGAGTCCCCAAGAGGAACGCATCCATAGAGTTGTTTTCTTAAAATCTTATGGAGACGCCAGGAAGCGGGAAAGACATTTGGATTTTTCCACGCACCATTGCACTCGTATACCACCTATCTGCTATGTTAATGTGATCAGTGACAGGGCGGCTTGACGTCGGAATTTCCCCGCGCCAATAACTCGGTTCCTCGCCCCGTAGCTATCCCCTCATTCTCTTGCAGAGTTAGTCCCTCAGGATCCGAATAACACAAGATAGTATGAAACTGAAGAAAGGATAAGCTGTTATATATCTATTTTCCGACGAGTATACGCTCCTCGTACATCTTTTGTTCTTTTGGATTTTCTTTCCTATTGTTCCCATTATTATTGATACACCCCATAGCGCCTATATACGATCCAACAGTCATTCCAATGTGGAAATGAATGTGATTCTGGTGGTAGGAGGCGGAGTGGCGGGAATTGTACTTAAGAGTATAACATAATGTAAGTAGGGAGAGAGAGAAGGAGGGAGGAGAAATTCCAAGTTTGACTTTGATTCAGAGCTTCCACATTCCAAATAAAATAATATCTCTTTCAGGCTGCTACTCAGAGGTTCCTTCATTGGTCCTTGAAATAGTAAGAGAGTCATATAATAAAAGACATAAATTAGAAGGGCTTCTTATACGCTATGCCGTATTGGCGGCGGCGGCCTCTGGAATTCCTAGTGTTGTTAGGAGTCCTAGTGTTGGTGGTAGCACAAGGTTGGGTGAGGCTCTGGTCGAAATATATATGCATATACATACTATATGTATACCGTCCTCCTTCGGTCTGTCTGAAGAAAAGGCCGGCGCGCATTGCTTTCACACAATGACTGGTGACAGAGACAGAAGTGAATTGTGTTGCTGTCAATTGGCAGATTCATATATTTTGCACCGATTCAGTCTTGGCGGATAGTTGTTGCCTGTCACTCACATGTTCATCCTTTCCATTGCTCCAGTCACGAAACATGTCTAAATCGGTAACATGTTTGCTTTCCACGCACCGGTATCTCTTCTCCTCCCTCCTTGCTGCCCCTCTCATAGTGTCTCTACTCCCTACCGTGGTCTTGCGGAGCAGGAGACTAAACGGATGCTCTCTTTATATACGTATTGTATACATGCATATCCATTCACATGCGTACACATATATATGTATTTGTGTGTATGAGTCAGTTTACTCTCATTTCATGTACACACTGGAATTGTTACCAAACGGGCTTATGTGATTTCGTGCCCGCGTGCGTGTTTGTGTATGAGTGGAAGTATGTATGCAGCAAAAGGATGGCTAACCCGTAATGGATGAGCATTTGGGAGGAGGGAATTCTCGAGAAATAGCGACGATGCCTACGTGTTTCCGTCTCTCGCCCATATTCTCTTCCACTTTCCTTCACCCTTGCCGCGCGCCTTCATTCCATGACATACGACAACATCAGGGGAAGTCAGTTAGCAAGTTCGAATCAGACTTTTCCAGCTCACTTACAGCAACTGCCTTGTTTCCCTCACTGTCAGGGCTACCCGTTTTTTTGGGGTCGTTTTTATTCCATCTCTCTCTCTCTCATTCCGTTTCAGTGCGTATACAAATTACCGACTCACTGTTTCCAAATAATACATCCAGTTTTGACCGAAAAAATTGAAAATTTATCTACTATACATCGCCAGCTGATTCAGCATCACTGATCATCTATATTATCTCGGCATAAGGACTCGTGCAAGTGACACCACTAACGACATTAAAATGAGATGAAGTTGACGAGGATCATGGTCCTCTGTTGCTTCGTTGAATGCTGAGGATGGATTGCATCCATACATGTGTATCCAGGCAACTATTTGTTTGTTTGAGAGTTTGCTGTTGAGAGACAGTTTGAGGACTGTCATGAGTAGGGAGGGAGCTGAGTGAGCGGACTGATGCGGACCTTGTGAGAAATACTTCCGTACATACACTTGTAAAGAGTGGGTTGACGATGGCGGGAAGCTCTGCTGCATTCCCTGATTACATTTGCGGTTCTAATCATGATATTTGAGAAGGCCGAGATTTATGGTGACTCAGAGGCACAATTAATTTAGGTAGATTTATTGCGGTGTGCTGAGAGAAGATTCCCCAACAAAGAAACCGCCGTAGTATTCACTTGTATAGAAGTGGTGGAATGGGGAGAGTAGTAGTAGTCTCTTCTCCAAGTAACTGACCTTATTCACTCGCCAAAGCCCCTGGACTATCGATTCAGCGCTGTTGAATGTCGATACTGAAACTACCATCACTGTAGGGAAAACCATCCAGCGCATTGTCTGGCCTCTTTATAAGGTGTGGTAGCATGGCGGTGGTGGTGTGAGAAGGTGTTTGTCTCTTTCAATATGGAACTTTATCCCTAGTTGCCTCCACCATTAATTCAGCCCGTCGGCGGGCCGTTATTGTGTAAAAAGAACTCGGATGATGCCTTCATTCCAATTATAGAGAATGTACAACTCCCTTTAATCCCCAACGCAGAGAGACAATGAGAAAGTATGCTCTGTGAGCTCACCCAACTAACGAAGTATTGGCTTCCAGAATGCTTGAAAATAAAATGGATTACCTCAGAGCCAAGTCGAATAGTTCTCATTTTGGACGATGATACAGTCCTTATAGTATGAAAATTTAATACAACCTAAGATCCCCGCATTCCTCATGATGGAACATACCATTTGTGTTTGAAAATGTGCCCCATTAGTAACTGTTGATTGATGGAAGCAACAACCCGCTTATGTGTAACGGCCTCTGCAGCGCCTGTACTGGACATAGGGCTCATTTTGACTCAAGCCTGTTGACATTGCATTGTAAGGACAATTGGGAACAAGCTGGCTGGAGAGTCACGTTTACTTGAACAAGTTGGAAGAATGGAGGGGATGGGCATTGTATCCTGAACTAACTATTAGTAAAGCAAGGTTTTCCTTGTCACCGTCAACCAGAAGATGGGATTCCTTTCCACGTTCAAATGAGCAATATGGACAAAGGGATGTCCCCAGGGAAGGGAGTCTTGATTCCTGTGAGATTGAGAGACTTAATCAGTATATCTTTGACCCAATTGTGGTGGTGGCCGTGGTTAAAGATGGAGTTGAATCAAGATCATAGTTTGGCGGTGGATGAACGGGCTAATGCTCCCCTCTCCTCGGAGGGGTGCGTTCATGTAACCTTTATTGTAAAGGGTAATAATCAAGGGATTTCTTAATTATGTATGACCGACATGTGTAGACAGCTCATTAATACAAATGGAAGACTTGCTTATAAAAGCCTAGCCAGAGTCTAACAGGTTTCGAGGGAAGGGAGGGTACTGGAAGGGCATTACAAGTCTTACCATACTTGATTCCTGACCGTGGGAAACCATTTTAAATTTCGACGTGTTCCATAACCAGAGCGAGTCTTGCTGGATGGGGGGGGGGGGGAGAGAGACGTAGGATCTGTTTGCATGCATGTGTTTGAGCGCTCACGTCAGTCAGTCACTGGGAGGGAGAACGTGACGCGGCGTGACACGGGAAGGCGAATCAGGATGATTCCCTTATTAATCCATATGCTCACATCAGTTGCTTATTCATGGGAGTACGGCGTGCTAAATAGGGAAAACATGGTTGGTTACTCGGAGGAAACGTAATTAATTTTGAACACGCTAATATGAAGGCCTCAACCGGGAATTCCTGCGAGGAGATAAAGGGAAGGAGGAACTGATGGAGTGAGTTAGAAACATAGAGGCTTGTCAGAGTAATGGGAATCTCCACCGAGGACTATCTCTTACAAGTGTCATATGGAAAGATTAATAATTCTTATAAATTATCCTTGACAAAACTTCACCTTGTCAATTCCACAGTAGGAGGATTCATTTCTGTCTTCCACCGCCCACATCCGCTCTCAACCTCCCTCTCATATCATCAAGGGACTTGGAGGAGGATGATGCATATAGAACACTCATGTATTCCAGATGGATGAATGACTTTCTCCAATGGACCCATACACTAGATATTCGCTCCCAGGTTGATACCATGAAGTGCTGGCTGGAGGATGAACTGAAATGAGCAATCATCGTTATAGGCGGGCTTGACATCATACAAATATTTCCCTTTCCTATCCCACGGTCGCATAGATTCAACACGGGAAAGGACAATGCTTCTGGGGAAATACTGGCTGTTCGGCATCCCAATCTGAATTTTCAGATCCTGAGAAATCTCGAAAGAAACTTGAGTGAACATTGTAAAGGAACGTCGTAGTATACATTGTCATTAGCCTACTACCGTCATCATATATTTTACAAATAAACCAAGAACATTAGTTTTTCCACTCATATTCTCCTTGGCCTTACCAACTCTTTCACATAGCTATTCATCATATCAAGACGTCATAGCAACCGAGTCCCGTAGCATCGTCTACGGCTTGGAAACCCACAAGTTCGCATCCTGGCTAGATCATTAACAGCAAGTCGGGCGGGTTTCGTACTTGTTCATCTCAAGTGAGGAATTGCACTACATGCTCCCATCGGAATTGGGGATTTTTCCTGAGTTTTCTCCTGATCCCGTAGCAACCAGTTCGATGGCGGTAGCCTTAAATCGCGAACTGAATAAGTACAGAAGAAACGAAGGAACAGTGGCTGCTAGGGTTAGTGTAGGTCATAAAGCGGGAAAGCTGTTTTTCCTTTTCCTATCAAGACGTCCTTGGAAGTTCAGACCGTGGTGACCTCGCGGATGCCCAGTGAAATGAAGTGGCTTATTAATACATTTGGATTCATAACAACAGATAATTGCACAGTAATAGTTATCACCACGTTGTACTCCTTCATGTTCACAAACGCGGTAAATATATGCAGGACAATTATATGGTTAAAGATGTGCCAAAATGCGTGTCATCACAAATGCACACACAGACAACGCATTGGGAGCTAAAATGAAAGTTGCTGCTCTCCTTCGCTAACCGAGTGAGTATGGTCACATGTACGATAAGCACTACTAGTAGATCAGGATCATATCATAGATGAAAAACTCCAATGGTGTGCTTCTAAAAGCCCGCACCGACACCTCAACCTTCCTTACCGCCGCCGCTCTCTGAAGAGCAAGTCCTGTTATCCGAGGCTTGAAATCAGGTGAAAGAACCGTCCGCTTCCACCCATAGCCTAATCTAAGCTAATTAACTTATGCTGGCAAAGGGGAAAGTTTGTATTTTTCCCGGATACAACAGGAATTACGAAAGTGGTCGGAGGAAGAAGGCTCGAGTTATTTCATGTTCCTCCGTCCATCCTTACGTTGAAAATGGTGGTTTTGGGGAAGTTACACCATGTCACATTATCAACTTTTCGCGAGGGAATTGAGGGGCGGGAAGGGAATTAAAGGCTTTATTTACACTCTTAGTTTCCGTAATGGCTACTTTACGCGCTTCGTAATGCGTGACCCCACAATAGTTTTTGACAAACATCCACTCCACCGTATTAATCTTAGGGTTCATTTCATTCTTGATTCCCACATGGGAGTTTGCTGGGAAGTGGAACGACCGACATGAGGCCTCAGGTCTATTTGCTCCTTTGCTCATACGTTACGCTTTTCCCCTCTACACATGCCGGCAAGTAGCTACAGGCGTCAAATCCGAACTCACCAGCCGTCCAGCGTGTTCGCGACTACAAACACAATGAATGAGTAATCGTAAACAGAAAACACTTTAAACATCTCCTACCGGCGGATACGAACGCACATATTAGTTTTCCTTTCAGTCTTATCCTCGGCAGAGTAACGTTGTATAGAGGAGACAGACGCCCCATTTCAGTTCATCCCGTTGACAAACATTTCAAATGTTGCACATCACATGAATCGGTTGTATAAGTTTGCATCTTTAGAACATTTCAGAACATAAATATATTAACTTTCTGCTCTACTCTCTCATTTCAATTGGTCGGAAACGGTCTGTACAGCTCTTGTACAGTCTTTTTCTACACTTTACTTTATAACCATCTGCGAAGTGCAGCTTAACCACCCCACGATGCATAATAGTAGGGAGAACCCGAAAGTGTTCTCAATTTGAATTTCAAAATTATGTCCTACCAAAACAAATGGTCTGAGAAATTTTTTATGTGGTTCCCCCACGCAAGAAAATTTAATCAAAAGTTCTTCCAGGATGAGACCACGTTGTCTTAAGAGTTAGCCTATGATAATGATGACAATGTCATAGAGATTTAAACGTGGACGAACGTGAAGGAAGGGGCTGATATGCGAGGAAATCGAGCGAGATCTTAGGTATCACTGGAATGAAAGCTGAAAAGATGGAAGTTGCCGGGTGGACTGGAGAGAGTGGGATAAAAATCCCGACTATATTAGGCTGAAACTTATTCTTCTAACATTAAGTCAGGAAAATTAGATTAGGAAGATAAATTTTTCAGTACATTGAAAGGAGAGAACTTTGAAGACGGATGTTAAGGAGGAGGACAGGATAAAACGGATGCATCCTATTTGGCTCTTTGTATGCAGTACAATGCATACATACGATTTTATTAGTGTTATTTATACTTTTGCATAATTTGTAAGCATGGGTCCAGTTTCCATGAGACAAACAAGGTGGAGGCCGACCGTAATAAAATACAATCAACCTGACAAATGCCAAATTTAGAAGACCTGCGATTCCAACGTCATTTTGATAACTAAATTCAACTTTCCATACTAGCATAACGAAATTCGATAATGTTCGACCCGAGAACCGTCACATAGAAGTTGTATGCATTCTTGTTACGAGGCTAAAAGACACCAAAAAATAATGCGTAGCTTATCAAACATGTGATTAAATCCACCGCAAACAATCAACGAATATATTCTTAATGATACGAAATCACAGATTTGTTAGTACTTACACATACAAATACGCAAAAAAGTCCAAGCCAAGAAGTTACGACACGCATATTGCACCCACTTTCCTGATTAAACCGACACTCCAATTATCCCCATACGCTTAAATCCAAAATTAATCCAACATGACACTAAAGTCCACCAAAAACAATTGATTAGTAAGCTAAGAAGCATGTAAAAAAACAACGCATACGATTCACTTTGAAATGAATCATCACAGTTCAGTACGAAGTTCAAAATTTCTCAAATTTCCTAAAAAATTATTCGAACCCCAGCAACACGGACGAAGCCAAATTTGAACAGACAAGTTGACATGTACAATTACCCAACACACGCGCTAAACAAAATTAAATTTCTGTGCACGTTAGTGAATAAAACCAGCCCATCAGAATATCACCTTCCTTATGTCTTAAACAGCGTAATACTATAAAAATGCACTTAAATTGTAAGATTTCACATGTTCAACCTCTACGTAGTTCCAGCACGTCAATTATGGCGTATCCAGACGTCGCATACCTCAGACCCCAATACATGCAGCCGCCCCGACGACAAAACACACCGCCAAAACGTTTCACCTCTCCCAATTCCCTATCATCCACACATTCATGCCTGCCTCACAGCCGCCCGCATTCATGCACTTCCAGCCTACCGTCTGCGTGCGAGGCCCACGCAGTGATTTGTACGAGTCTACCTACGTCGTACCCACCTTCATTATTAGCCCAGACAGCTGGACTCCCTTCAATGCATCCAGCTACCAGCACAACAACAACCCGCACTGAAAAAATTGATGTACATGTATACTTCGTGAAAAGCCGTCCTTTGACCCTTCACCTAGCCCGCCCCTGACCTAAATTAAAAAATACAAACCGATGTTGGTTACCGCCTCGACTTAAAATTACCTCTGAGTACTGTTTAAAAAATTCCACAAAATATTTGTGACCAGTACCATCAGACAACTCCTTATATGGTCAGGCCTCAGTTTCTGTCCGTCTCTAAACCCCCCTGCCATTTTTATTATCTGCTAATCGCAGGTAATAGTAGATAAACAAACATTGGGAACCTTTCCATTGTATGCCTAGCAAAGACCTATCACTGTGTGGGTTTTCCTTAGTGCGGTTCCTGCAAACCCAAGGCAGGGAAGCATGTAGAGTTCACTGCATGTGGCGTTAGTCGTCAAAAGTTTCCATGTCAAGCTGGTTAACAAAGGGCAAAAGCAAAAAGTAAGCCTATATTAACTAAAATTGTCCGTCTTAAAAATACGACTACATTCATTTTTTACTTTCGAAAGCGTATTGTAAGCTTGCATGATCGGTTTTGACACCTTTACTAACGTTCTCATGCGGCTTTCACTAAATAGGAGGGTTACCCTAGTGTATTAGTAAGATCGAACTAAGATGTGTGGGACATGTTACCCTTCCCTAGCATGTACTAATACTGACGCCGTTCGCCCAACAAAGCCTGGTTTCGGAATTATTCGAATTTTAAATTTCACCTAAATCGATTCTGGGAAATTTAACTTGGGATTTCCCATAAGGATTTTCAGCGACCAAAGGGTCCCCCTTTGGTGTTTTTGGAAAACACCACTTTTTACAAAATTTTGAAAAAAGAGTTAAAAATTGGCTATAACAATGTGGGAGCATCATTGGGGGGTGGAAATTCGAAGCTCAATTTTGACGAAAAAGTGGCGTTTTGCTGAAATTTTTAAGGGGAGGTGGAAAAGTCAAGAAATTTATTTCTAGTTAATTTAACATGGGATTTCCCATAAATTGTCATGCGCCCTCTGGTCTTTCTAAAAAAATCATTTTTTACAAACTTTTGCGAAATCACCTTTTACCGTGTCCTACGATGGCCAGTGCGAAAAATTATAATTTTAGACCTAAATTGGGAAATTGCGAATTCAAATTCATGTTTAGATTTTCATGCAACCAGGACGAGGCTCTCAAAATTTCAAAAACTTTTGAATGTGGCAGTTTTTCATTTTTTCGTTAAAATTTAACACCGAAAATAAAGATTTTTCGCACTGGCCATTATAAGACATGGTAAAAGGTGATTTCTGAGTGATTTCGCAAAAGTTTGTAAAAAATGATTTTTTTGGAAAGACCAGAGGGCGCATGACAATTTATGGGAAATCCCACGTTAAATTCCCTAGAAATCAATTACGTGAATTTTCCACCTCCCCTTAAAAATTTCAGCAAAAAACGTTTAGAGTACGGAGTAAATTTCTGAAAACCCACGTATGTATGAGCGGATTCCACAGGATGAGCCTCCAAAGGAATGTCACCAATTTGCTGCAAAATATCAGAGTGAACTTCCCTCGAATCCCAACATGTAATTCAGTGTAGCTGAACTGTGTAAATCTAACTATAAGGGTAAATAAATTCTGGAAAAATAACCTTGAGTATCGCTGTGAATTGAGCACTCTAGGGGAAACCGAGGATCTCTTTCACGTTTTGTTTCGCTGCCCGCACTACAAGGCCCCCAGAAATCGTTTTCTACACGTGAAATCAACAAAAAAAGACTTCGTCTTTACAGTCTGTAGCAATGAAAACAGCGCTAAATACCTGAACATTTATAACTTTTGGACTAGTAGTGCCATTCGTATCAGACAATAGTACCTAGAATACATGTAATGAAGCGTTAGCTGGACTCGCGAACTTAGTATGACTATAAGTTATACTAACTTAGTATAACTATAGCTGTACAAACGTTCATTTTTTGCGTTTTTTGTTGTGAATGTAAGGGCTGTGGCCATGTTGACCCTTAGTAAATCTATCTAGATATCTATCTATTGTAGTTTTACTAAAGTTCCACTTACAGGTAGTTGTGAATGGAGAGGGGTCAAATCCAAGATTTTTCCCATGCTGGATGTAACTAAAATTTAGGCGTACAGAAATTTATGTGACTTTAATTTAAAATTATGGTTTTGGTCAGAAATTAAAATTCAGGGCGATGAAAATTTCTGTTTTTGCCGGGCAGAGTAAATTTAATTATACATTTTCACTAGTTTTTACCATTTCAATCTGTGAAATTAGTTGGTGTAGTGCCCATCGTTAATAGCTCAGTTTGTAAGATAATTACTTTCAGATATTCTCTCAGCATAGGGGATGCTCACTGCTGGAATAGTAGTTGCTATTGCTCGAGAGCTTGCTGCTCTCGTTTTACCATGGGATTCAAACCATAAGGAAATACTGCGGATATCTTTCCGCAATCTCGTTCACTCACGCACTTTTAACAAAATGCTATCATAGTAAAGCTAATTTTGCATAATCAACTCATTTGACGGGTATCGCAGATTTCCGACACAAGATATGGGTTGATCCAAATGGGACTACTACCGGCAGGGCCTTTGTTCCCCAAAAAGTTAAAATTGAAGCCTGTTCCTCAACTCGAGCATTAGCAATAAAGTACCAAATCAAATCAAAGCCTTGGTGAACAACATTACACCGATGAGTAGTAGCTCAGTCAGGTTCGGAACTTCTATACACCGACAGGAGTTTTCGATTAACATTATTTAACGCTGGATGGTCTCTGAATCCCGCAGATGGTACTGAGCCAATTTTAGCTTTTCAAAAGAAAAAGTCCCCAGTAAAATTGAATTGCACAGTGTTTTATGATTACCACGGCGGGTATAGAATTTGTACCGATGGCAGGATGGCAAGGTGCATGTTTCATTCATGAAAGGAAATTAGGAAAGTTCTCAAACTTGAGGATATAATACTTGAGTTAGGACGAGGAAGAATGCAAGTCAACTGTCTTCTTCGAACAGATATCTTCCGTCTGCTTCTTCTGTCAGTCTCATATTCGAATTATTCATATTCATGCCCGACTGGCTGACTCCAGTGAATTGCGTACACCCATTCAGAATCATGCACACACACGGACACACAACACTCTCTTCCTTTCCACGCTCTGCTCCCGTCTTCAAACATTTGCATTTGGTCGCCAATAATAATACTAGTAACAACAACATCAAGAACCATAATAATTCTGAATAGCATGTAAACTCATACTGCGCCCATGAACCCATTCACTCTTCCCGTTCAGACTCGAGACAAGGTCTACAGGATCCCGTGCTCAGTTCAACTTGAACTATCACCGCTTCGTGGCCAAAAGGGCTGCATGTACTATGATTTTAGAATAATTCTTTAAATATATCCCGAAGAGCCTGCACTATCAGTGCAGGAAAGTCGCTACGTAGAATCGAGAAGTTGCAGTGGCTGTAGAAGAACCAGAAATAGTAGTGATACTATGCATGCTTCTAGACAAACTCTCATAAGCCAAGCGCATAGGTCAGCATTTCTGGTTCGTAGTACAATGTAGTCGACAATGAGAAGACTAGACCGTCACCGAAACTGCCGCACCCTATGGACAGCAATGTTCCGATAGTGAAGTAATTGTGTACAACTACATGTGGAATGTGTAAGAAAGAGTGGGGTCGAGCAGGGTGTCTACGGTGGAAACAACGACAGCGGAAGGCTAGGAACATGTTTACAGGGTACTCCAGCTCTATTTCCAGTCACAATTAGGCTGCCGGTGAAACCATGTCGGCAAGTGTGTGGCGCCTCCGGGTCGTCTCAAACTTGTCAACCCGTAGTACGGTGGAGTAGTCGTTGTTATAGTAGTTGTAGAAGCAGTAGTACGTATAGTAGTAGTCCGTCCTCTGTCTCCAACTTTCTCGAAAACTATTCAGGTGTCTGCGTGAGAGCACTAGTGAATGTTGGGACGGGAGTATAATTGCTGGATCCGTGCTGGTTCACCCGAAACAGAAAGAGAGACGGAGAGACTCTACCCCCCACTACTTGCTCCTCCTGTGGCGTTCGTAATTACGAACCAAGGTTATTCCACTTTCAGTTCACAGCCAACTTTCTAACGGGGGCGAATTAGGGAGACTACCGGCGTTGGTAATGAGGCCGCAAGCCTCAAGCAATTTCTCGAGATCAGTTGAAAAATAGTTTGAGTGGGGGAGAGACGGAGGGTAACTAAAGGGCCCTGTAGCCATAAGGGTACATAAAGCCAACGTAATATCCAACTCCGGGCTATTGAGGGCAAGTGCATACTTACAACCTTGCACGCATTACCATGCCGCATTGACCCTTCGTCGAAACTTGCACTCTCTCCTCAACTTTTGCACATATACATACGTATATGAGGCCGGAATGACGGATTTCCATGCTGACTGACTGAACGAGTGAAATTCATGGTGGTGATGCAGCGTACGAATTGTGTAATATACAGGGTGTGTCAATAGGATATGTCACGTTTTTTTCTATCTAGATCCTGAACCCCTGGCCACACATAAAGGATTTTGGTACCAATTGAGTCCTGAGGCTTTGAGAATTTGTTTGGTACTAATCTCATTTG
>WJFA01002029.1:0-17826 GCA_009870155.1 Pseudobourletiella spinata
CGTAGTTGTGGAGTAAAATATAATAACTTTCTTCTCTACAAATCTCAGTGCAATAAAAGGTATGTAGTGAAAAAATTAACAGTTTGGGTTTTTTAAATTCATTTGTGCCCTTTGCCATTCATCTGTTAATTTTCCTGAAAACCTGAAACTAGATTAGTGATGGTGAATAGATTCTGCAAATGGAAATATTTGTGCAGAAATCGTCCTTCTAGACTTTCTAGTGAAGTTAGAAAACTTCGTTTCGACTTCTGGAACCCTTTGTGGCTTGTACCTTATGACACACCTGTTCAGATGACCCCGCTTCAAAGGTATACATTCCAAAATTGACAGTGAAAAGTAAAGTTCAAACCAGAATCTCATCGTGTTATTAGTTTATTCCTGCGAACAGTTATTCACAATACTACTAAAACTCTGAACTTTGACCCTGCGCCAATCGCCAAAGTTTTGAAAATTGATCATGTAGAGGCAACTTTGCTCGTGGAGTCATTTTTTGGATGGGGCAATAATTTGAAATTATGCCCTATAGTTGAAATTTGACCTCCGATTTTCTCCGAGGTCAAATTTTGGTCACCATTAAAATGGTTCTATACGCATCTCCATTTATCTGGCTTTCGAGTGATGGTGCGCCTAGCGGTTCCAGAGGGTACCCCGGATAAAGGACAGTCGGCCGAGTCTTTTATTATATAAATAAATTTGACCTTTGTACCTGGTTAAAAGATGAATACACAAAATTTACACCTTTAACATCAGTAATTGACCTCTGGTAGAACGTCAAAGTTGTAAAATCCCGAGCGCTAGGGTAAAATGTTATGAGGAACCTCGTGGATAATTTGTTTTTGCGTGTCAGACACGATTTGAAAATGCACCCTGTAGTTGAAGTATCGGATTGAGTGGTTCGTGAGTTTAGATAGAACAAAGGAGGGTCGGCCGGGGCTTTTGTTATTATATATGGATCGAAACGATTTCCACCTGAGGTGGGTACCAATGATGATTTTGTAGGGAATCAATACATTCCATTCCATCAATACATTAGCGCATTCCCGTTTTGGTATCCTGTACGGGGTTGATGGTGGTAGCGCAGTAATCCCAGTGAGCAAGTATTTTGAAGGTAGTCTGCTAAGTGCTAAACCAATCTAGGTGGAAACCATCACGCCTTGATTACAAAAACATTATGACTGAGAGCTTCCCGTTTGTGCTCGTTAGCACAAGAATTTAAGGTGAGAAAACCCTAGTGTCGGTGGCACTCCAGTTCAGGATGTGCACACCTTAAGCTGAAGAACGCCCGCCAAAGTGTGATAGGATGACCGTCATTCTCCATTGGATCCCTTCTACGTAAGAACCCCGCATAAGAATTATTGCAGAAGTGTCGACTGCTCTGTCGATACACTCTCCGTTCATTAGGGCTATGCAGTGTAAATGATAGGCTTAATAATGATTGCTAGTCGTCATAAGAAAGCTCCAGTCTTTGATGTTGGAAATTGGAGCCTGCGCAAAAGAACGAGCCAGTAAACCGTCTCATTAATTTGAAATGACTGTGCGCTCTTAAACTAGACCACTGACGCGGTGGTTTTCAGAACAAATCCAGCCATCTGTTAATTTACTCGGAAATCCACCGCGTAGTGGGAATCACGAGCTTTACTGACTAGACTCTTGTGTATTTTCTTCCGGGTGGAAAAGATACAATATAAAACACGTCTTTGTGTGAGATCAGTGCGTGTACCATCTGGTATTTTGCATAAGAGAATCCACCTCCAACATGGAATTGGATTTGTGCTCCGCGGCAGGATCTGGAGCGACCGCCCCGCATATGCGACACGTATGTACATCTTATCCGGTCCCATCACCATACGGACAACATGCCCCAGGTTGATACACATGTTTAATTTACATATTCATTTGAGAGCCCGGAGGTGCTACACCTCGGTGCACAAGGAAGACAGAGCCAGACTGGGCCTGTTAGCCCGTGGCAATACGGAAGGGAATGAATTCACGGAACCGAGAGCCACGTACTACTGGCTATTTCGTGACGTTGTCATTAAGGGGGCAACAGTTTCCATGGAGCTCATCTGTGTGTTTGACGAGTCATGGTGAGGAGAACCCGCTCGGAAAAATTAGTATGCAACCACCACTGAAAGTGGAACCATTTTGAGTGGGGAATCTATTCAGGGGAACCAAGTTCTGAGTATTCTCCCCCGGGATACCATAGCACCCCAAGTAAAAGTATCATTAGATTTTCTCCCACTTTTTATGACAAAAGAACGAGGAAGGCAGCGCACGCAAAATATTGACTCACACGTGAGATTAAAAACTGGGATCTGGCCTGCACCATGGAGAAAAACGCTAGCTTGGCCATCTACTCCGCCGCCTCCTGACCAGGGACCTTTCAAGTTACAACTGATTGAGTTTACTTCCCTTTGGTCTTCCGCCTCAAGCCGCAATCCTACAATTTCTAGCGGAAGCAAGGATGCAAAGCGATGGAGGGTAAGGTACCAGAGTTTCAAGATTAGTGGCCCAGGGCGGGATTGCATATATATTCTGGACACTGACGGCATATAATTTTCACCCCCGCACTGCTCCGCGCGACTATTATAATTATGATTAGCATTATATTCGAGTACCGGGAGGAAGGGATGATGGAAAAAAGTTGAAATTTTTTCATGAAACAGTCCTTCTCGTTTCTCTCTATTCATGCCTACCCAACAAGTCCATGTTGAAGGTAAAAGAGGAGGTGAATTAGCTTAAGCTCCAACAGAGCATATCGCCATTCCCCAAATGGAAGCTGAATACATGGGGAATGAACTTCGGGTATATTTAGTGGGAGTCATCACATAGGCTGGTCATAAAAGAGTAGAGAGAGAGGGTCTTGCACACAGTCACGGCTTTCCGCACGCACCACTCATCCCTGCAATGTAATCAAAGATATGTGTAGCGAGGCGAGAGAGCAACGAGGTAGACCGTGTATGCGCACAGACATAAGTCCACATACATACAAGCTAACACAACATGCTGGTGGTTAGTATTCAGGGAATCGTGATGCAAGAGGCACACTATTGCCACCAAGGTGGTGGCGATGATGATGATGACACGAGATGAAATATTTACCGAGCTTGAGCTCTTTATAGACTGGAATGAAATAAGCTTCCACAATACACAGTCCATCATATCCTTCTCACTCCAACATGTCAATACGGATGAAATCAAAATAAAGGAGAGCCCATTAGTCCGCACACGCGCTCCATATCCCAACTTCTCACGAGCCCAAACTTGTCCCGTGCACGGAAAACAAGTGGACACACACAAACTATGCACCCTAACCCACGTTATCTGAACGTGGGATGGTTGTAGCACACGGTAATGAAGGACGTGCGAAGTACTCACGCCAGTAGACGGCCGCCAATGTTTACAACCCATCATCAAACTTCATACATATGAAAATAGTTTTGTGGTGTAGAGACGTATTATTAAGGAGTACATCTATGTTGTGGTAGCAGGAGCAGATATCTGGAGTATCTTTATGAAGGGGAATGGAACCTGACAGTTTCTTAAGAGAGAGAGAGAAAGGGAGAGAGCCAAACAAGGCGGCGGCAGAGCTAGGAAGCCTTGTGGAGAGACAGTCATACAGACAAGGAGAAAAAAGAGAGCGAGTATGGACATGCCCATATCGGGCACGCTCATAATTCCAGACCCGTTTTTTCATATCATTGCATTTCCCAGTTTGCCACACACATGAACACATAAGCTCGCACAAGTACATACCCGAGCACACATTGCAAAGCCGTGATCACGATGTACCAAGTAAATTGACTGGTAAGTAATGAAAATATTCTACTTACCCACCCCACACGAGGGTTGGCGAGGAGAAGATAATATACAGAAGCTCAAGTTGTATACGACTGTTGCGCCTTGCGCCTCGTCACTATGGTGGGGCCGTCAAATGTCCCGCCTCCCATCTCTCCACGACTCGCGCACATATTACACACGAGCACATGTCTCGGAGCATAGGCACCCATAGATACACAAAGTAAATTTATTATGATTGCAATGAAATCGAAAATACATAGGCTCTGCTCAAGTGTTGTTGCTTCTGCTGTCGTCCTTTCTGGGAAAGACGTTCCTTACTCCGTAAATGGAACGTACACGTAATCTCTCGCCTACACGCTTGACATCAGCCGCATGTAACCGAACCAGGAAAAGTATTTAAGCGTAGGTCCACTTCTCCTTCCTATTCTCCAGCTCCATACGCCCCTCTCCTCCAATCTTCGTTAGACATGAGCCAAAGAGCCAAGGGATTCTCTCGTAGAGCATACACATAGAATCCATTTCCATTCATTCCCCGCCGACTCTGTTCATCCTTCCCTTCGGGTCAACGAAGAGGGGAATAAATTACATCGGCTGTATTGTTCTTTCCTACTCGGATCAAAAAAAGATTAGAGTGGACCTTACCACTTGTTGGAGCAGTGATGTGGCGGCTAGCCTTTCGTGAAACTGGAGCGATAACGAATGTTTCGGCGCCCGGAGGCATGCTGGATGAACAATGAGTGGACTGAGTCATTTTACAATTGAATACCAGTCTGGAAGCAATACCTCTGCGGCTTCCTAGCCAACGATCGCCGCTGTAATCAGAATTCCATAAGCATTCCACCCTAGTTTCTCCGGAATCACTAGCCCATGTCGCTCATTTTATATCTGCAGCATTTCATGCATTACGTTACACTTGAAACGAACATTTCTAAAGGCAAGTTCACGCATTCAAATAATAAAGTCCTCATTGGATATCATCTCTGCTTTTCCCAAAGTGAAATTCAAACTTTATCATCATCATGGCGAAGAGAGGTGGAAGGAGGTGCCCTGGAGAGGATGAGGATGCAATCACCCTTTCACACATATGCGCAAATGACTCAGACTGTACGTACGTGCAGCGCCGAGGAATACGGAAGGCCATCAACCACACTGCATTATTTGTGTAGACATTACGCTCCACGAACAACTTACAGCGAATCCGACATGAACAGAGAAGGGTGAGCGATTTCGGGAAGGGAGCTTGATGAGACTTTGAGACGGGCTGGAAGGCTAGGGAGCTGACAATGACGGATTAAAAATTTTAAGAAGCCGCTCTCCCAACCCCATTTTTTCTCCATCTCATGACTTCCGCAATCAATTCTGTCTGCCTACATGTGGTTTCGTCGTTCTTCGTTATCGTTATTGGTAGATGAAACTCGTCTGCAGTATGGTCCGCAGTTCGTGTAATAGAGCACGCTGACTAAGAAATTGAACTGGCCATAATCATTGTCTGCATGGGGAGCTGAAGGTTACACGGGACCACAATAGCCTCGCTACTTGTCTACAGTTGTAGCAGCCGGAATATGTACGTGCGACTGGAAGTGCATACGTAAAGTAAAAATTGAAATATGCCTTGCTGATTGTACTACAATCTCGAGAAGTCAACATGCCTCCTTCTCCTCACACTCGATCCGATGAGCTAGAAAGAGGACAAAGGGGATGGTCATGTGGAATTTGGTCGAGTTGATGCTCAGACATCTCTTTTAAAGAGAACTGCTTAAAAACTAGAAATGATGTGCCGGGGGGACCAAAGGGAAAAAATAATCTATTTGCCAACTACGCCATTCATAAACACACACACCTTTCATTTCGTCCCTCGCCGCTGCCCTTTCGAATTTTCTCCGAAAGGCATCCCGACATTCCGTTATTTACACTTCAGTATCTAACTTCTTTGGGAGACATGGTGGTGGAAATCTGATAAGGCTCGTGCTAAAGCCAATAAGCTGAAGATTATGGAAAATTCTAAATGCCTCTACGGACACAGAGTCGCGTAATTACGTTCTCCAGTAAGAATGTGGGGGTAGACCTTGAAAGTGAGCGATGAGGTCGCATGGGACTGACTCCTATATGAACCGGGATTGGAAGGCATTAAGGGGGTCTGTGGTACAAGAGGAGAAGTAAAGAGGTCGTTAATGATTATTCCAGCTCACGTAAGATACACAATAGATGATCTGTGGTACCCGACTTGGTCATCGGTCACCGATGATGGAATCGGTGTAGAGGACGTGAGCAAGATCCCGTACTAACTTCCTTGCTAAAATAATTCATCTGCGACCCATACCCAGTCACAATAGAGGAAGATGGCGAGGAAGGATGTTGAGGTTTATGGGACTTGGGACTCAACTCCTTATCCTGACTCCGGTTCATGGGCACCTGAAGAATTGGTGAGCTGAAGAGAATGTGTGTATATGGGTGATAGGGCGATGACAGAGAATATGCGGTGGAATATCGTATGAGACTTACTTACTCAAAAAGCCATGTCGGATCGAAAACACCAACTTTTCGAAGGCCCAAAAATCCAGCTCGTAGTTTTGATTCTGTGCATTTCCTACATCTGAGTTTCAGTAGTCAGCAGATTCGATTCGGTGGGGAAAGCGAGCGTTGCATTGGTGGCGGGGAGTTAGGAAATCTGCCGAATCTCATGCGGTACAAGCATACAGGGATACGTCCTTCAGGATATCTCGTCTTTTCTCTCAGTTCTTATCATTATATATGGAACCTTTGCTCCAGAATCCCTCTGCCACGGCGCGGATGAGAGAGTACAGGGAGTAGGAGACGAGCAAAGTAGACTTTGAACATTACTTCGAACAGGCTGAACTATTTTTCTAGAGTCACGTTTTCACTTTTTTCTCACCTTCAAATGCATACTCACTAACTCCACACGCTCAGCTGAGAGATAAATACGCACCTACATACAAACAGCCGCATAAAATCTACACAAACTCACATGAGAGTTCGAAAAAGGAAGAGATGTATGTGGAATGTGGCTTGGTCCTGTTTTATAACGAGAAGCAAGGAAGGAAGGAAAAGAAGCTCCACTCTGGCAGTGGCGACGTTCGTGGTGGTGGCGTCGTTGGTGGAGGAAGAAACTGGAGGAAACAGGCCCAATCGATACTTGAACATGCAGTACAAACACACTCCAGCGCAGACTTGCTCCAAACTGCACTCCGTTCAACCCTGTCCTGTACAACACATACATATGGAGGAATGAGAGACCGGGAGCGCCCGGAGTATGTCTGCAGTTCAAATGAAAGCGAGGAAGAACCCAGGCAGTGTACTCGCCTAAAGCCCCACTGCTCCATCTTCTCTAGCAGAGCTCATACAGCCAGTGAGTACAGAAAAGCCAAGGCGAAGTATACGTGCTTAAACACTCTCAGGGCTCACAGCTCCCAGTTCACTTATGGTCATAATCATAGCGACAGACACATATACTCTCACAGTCATACAACGTACACACGCTCATACTAGACACGCACTACCAGCTCATCCCTATATGTCGTTCCACAAATGGGTAATCTGTCCCACACCCTTCGGGGAACATACACACACACACACACACATACACTAGCACAGTCGGCTGTAAGCTTCATCCATACTTTTCCTGGGATAAACCCTTATTATACGGAACTCTTGCAGACGGGGAAAAACGAACGGATTACCTCTCACGTATAAAATTACAGGGAGGACGGACAAATATTCTATGCTGGTCGGATGGAATGGATACAGGGACTGTTATTACGGCTGGTCCTCACCGAAAAACCCGCCCGCATGTCATAACCATCCCATTTCAGTCATTTCATACGGGTACCTGAGGCCGAGACCATTGTAGCTGCATGCAGAGAGTCGCTGGACTACCCTTGACCGATGTACTCATTGTTGAAGGAATCGAAGGAGACAATGGTGGACGTGACTACAAAATAGCGTATAATGCTCTAACCCTAACCCTGCCCGTCCCAACTCTCATTTGCTCAGGCGACGGGGAAAGGAGAACTGGGTGAGCCTACGAGAATACTATGATTCTTTGTATTCCGCCGGCGGAGGAAGGGCTGCCTATGCCAGGCTGCTCCACCACCACGTCCGCTCACCACTACCAGAGCTTCGGTACTTGTGTGTCAATGTGTACTGCTCCGGCTGTATATCTGTCTACATGTGTGCCCTACGAGATCTCCAGCAGTAAATATATTTCAGCGGGAAGTGTACTAGGTACGGTACTGAGAATGGGTAGCAACAACAAGTAGGGTGATAGGAGCTGCTGCTGCTGCTACCGCCACCATCAGGAAATACTGTCGGCCGTGTCTCCTAGTTGAATCCAGGAGCTACCTGCATATCTATTGGGCCTCATATTCACGTATAGAGAGCGGGACTAGACAGTAGCAGAGCCGACGGGCAACGAGCAGGGCAATACGCTGGATCCTGGATGAGCACCGAGCCCTCTCATCACCCCACTCATACATGTACGAGCTACCCGAGTCTTATAAGGATGCAACAGCATTGTCGCCACGCAGTCTAAACTGTTGCTGACTCGGAGAAGGTCGCGCTAGGGCTCCGACAAAAAACCTCAACTCCAACCGCGCCTCGGACTTTCACATTTCTCAACGAGCCACCTCTCACCTATCTCATCTCCCGATTATAAAAAAACACCAGTCAAGTTAGCTTCAATCAGCTAATCCCACTACACACATCCCAATCATCACCAATTTTGGGGAAAATCAAGGGCCTCCAATCCAGCCCAAATCCTTCCCACACCGAGCTAAATAATTCAAAACGAGCCATTTAAAAGTCTCCACGGGGTCATTTACCTTTTCTAAGTCTCCTCCTTCACTCAGAAAAACGGACGATCAGAGGGAAAGGGTACAAGACGCCTGAATTATTATAATTCCAAAATAAAAACAAGAGGTCGACTCCCAATTGTGCTATAATAATTCAGTAGACCACCAACCGCCAGTCATTCGGTGGTTCACCGGGTGAGTAGAAGACCCAGCACGGAGCTCCTCACACTGTTTGTGGTAGCCTAGGACGGTGGGATAAGTTTTTCCAATCTACGTACGCGTGAAAGGGGAGGGCAAGGGGTGGGTGTGTAGTGGTTAACGTCGGTGATCAGGTGTGCAAAACTGTGTGTCGGATGACGGGAAGGAAGAAGAGGATCACATAAAGACCTGGTAGAGAAGACAACGAGGGAGGGAAAGAAAGAAGACGGGAAAGGTTGAAGAAATATTAGTGGAGCGTATTACACCAGAAGCGGGGCGAGGTAGGAACTCTGGTAAAGGCGAAGGAGAAAGCATATTTTTATTGTAGCCACACCAATATCTCATTCCGGACTTGAGTGCGGGAACTCGAGTGCACGCCTGTGCCTCTCGCTCTCCTTTCATGTGTGCTTGCGTGTGTAACAATGCACTCCGCCCCGGTGTTGGGTGTGTGTGTGTGAGCTTCTGAGAGTGTGGACGTATATGCCTGTGTGGGAATAAGGGGAGAATGGGAAGGTGAATAATACACACTGAATATAAACGAGCGAAAGGAAGGGAGTCGTAAAGAAATTGAACAGACTAATTTTCCCGACAGTTTTGGTTCCACCATAACTGCTGCTTAGAACTCTCTCATAGCCCATCCCATCTCCTCCGCCTCCCCTGCCTCTCACTCCTGGCCCGGGCCTTCGCCTCCCTTTTATGATCATTCTTTATCACGCTAACACGGGAAAGGACTCGGGAGGGACAGTATATAAAATACTGAATATGTGGAATTCCTCGATCAAGTCTCTGGAATGAGCGTACCCGTCTGTGGGTGTGTGAGCGTGTGTGTGATCTACGGGAGTGACGGGAATTCCTCGACAGTCAACAAACAGCACTCTATACTTCTTCCTCAATATTAACCGCGAAATTACATGTTCATCCCCTAGTTTTTTCCTTGTTACTGAAAGCCCTCCACTACTCAACTCTCTACCCCATGTCAACCACAGCTGCCATTTCACAGTGACTGCGAATGCGAGTGCGTACATGTATGTAGATTTCCCTCGACTATCTACATTTCCATTTGGCGGCCAGTAGTGGAACGAATGGACAAGAACTGTACATTGGCCAGAAACCCGAACTTGGCGGGGGCTGAGTAAAATGTGGGCATAAAATTTTAAATCCCCTCCCGCCTACATATAGTGACTGGCGCCAGCTCAGCTCTGCGAATAAATCTCTCATGTCACAGGAACGTACATAAACTACGCTCTAGTATTTGGCCAGCTTATGAGATGGTAGTAACCGTTGCTGTTTCTCAAGGGTGGAAAGGAATACCTGCTCCTTCGAAGTAGTCCAGCTCATCCGAACATATTAGATAACCCTTTACCCACGGCCAAGAGTTTTACACACGTACGTAGCATATATAACTAAAATTTTCAGAAGACCTGACATGAACTGAGGGAAGAGTCTGGAATCGACCCTGACGTCCGTTCCGTCTCATCCGAAACCCTGTGATATATCGTTTGGAGCGTGTTAATAGGATTCTTTCGCGAGCCCTGTCATCGCCAAATTACTCCTAGCTCCCGAGAGCTACTGTGAGGATTCGTGGAAGGCTGTGCGTGTACACGCGTCCACCAACTCCACGCTGTCGTCGTCTTCGTTGGCCAGAATGGGGAAAGCGAATGAAAAAGACAAGAAAAAAGTCACCCAAAGGATGGATAGCAGTAAGTCCCTCCATGCGTTTTATACTGATGCATGCTGTTTAGTGTGTATATAGTATATTGTTTTCTTTCCTCACCATTAACTCTGGCGTCAGCAAACTATAGGTAATGACAGTAATCATAATAAAATACTCTAGTCACTCTGGAGCTCATGATGGATATTTGAGAATGGAGAACCCAAAAGGCTTGGTGTCATATTAATTAGAACCCGGCATCGTTGGGACAGGATGAAACTTAATTAATTCTTCTGCAAATGATGATGATGGTGGTGATGCCGAGAGAGAGAGGTAATTATAGGCGTAAATGTCTGTAGAAATAAAAGGAAGGACATAGAATAATGACTGCGTTTGAACTCTAGTACACAGGATGTCCGGAGGGTTACTACAAGCGTTCCGCCACCGACTGTCCCTTTAAATAAAGCTGAATCTTTGAAGTGAAGCTAGGCTCCAAAGTGGGGACTAACATGTAGTTTGATATAGACGGAGTGGCCTTTACCCTTTGCCTTTGGTTGGTAAACCCAAATGTAAGTTTGGGTTTTAGAGAGGAACTGTCGCAAATTGTCTGCCGACCAAATCTCTCGCACGTTGTATCTATCTTTCTCTCTCTCTCTCTCTCTCTCTCTATCTCTCTCTGTTCATGCATATATATACATATATATGTACAGATTTATATATAGATAAACATGCAAATCTCCCTCCCTCCTCTATTCTGTCGGCCAATATACATGTCGGCAGTGATACACTTTCGGTGGCTGAAACCAGTAAGTTTTTCATGGAGAGTAATCCATAAATGTTGTAAACATGTAGAGTAAGTGTAGCCCTTTCATTCAGTGATTGATTTGAATGAGCCCAATGCTTCGAGCTTGCCAACAATGCTATATTGGATTTAGCAATGTACGGCTTCGTGCATGACCGTTTAGCCATCACTTGGGAAGTTACTTACGTGAACTGGAGACTTTTGGGTGCGTGTGTGCATATCCATACCTGGGAATAGGTGGAGAATACATAAGCAGCTATAACTACAGCTGGCTGGGATGGCATTCAGCATACTACGTGGGAAAAGTTGTGCCGACAGTTGGGAAACTTTATGATTTGACATGACAGAGCCAGCATGTCTGTGTGTTTGAGTGGAATGTATATACTCAGAAATTAGTGCAGGAAAAGGATGTATGTGGCATTCACTCCAGATAGCTATATGGATCGGTAATGGGAAAACTACACGTACTCTTCCCATAAGATACTTAAGTTCCCACCAGTCTGAACTTAGGCTGCGCCGTTTTACCGGCAACCTTTTTACTTGTTTGCACTCCGCGTACAAGGGACGCAGTCAGGCAAGCAGAGCAGGGCAGAGCTTTGTTTTTGTCCAAGAGCCCGTACACACAAATTTAGACACGGGTACGTCGGGCCGTATATATGGGATTTCCCTCCACATCTCTCATGCATAAATATGCCAGCACCAAAAAGTTGGTAAACTTTCCATCCACCAAATGTTCGCCGTGGAGGAAACGAGGGGCTTAAGAGGATCAAATATTTGCACTACTGTCAAGCATGCAAAATTTTTACTCCATTTCCTTCTATTGGAAATGGCGGTTATGGTGGTGCATGACTCAATCCTCACATGTTCGACAGTTTGGCAGTACCCTTTACAGCGGGAGGAGCCCAACAGTTAGATAAGATGGTCGAAGTATTGAAAAATCACTAGGATTCAACCGTCTGGTTGAGAAATAGCCTGGACTGATGTCACTCCATAAAACATGCATGAGGGCCATGAAACTTTACCCAACGGTTGAGCTAATGTCCACTGCACACACAAACACAGACCACATTCTTACTAATGTGAACGTACGGCATTTGCGGGGGAAGCTTGCCTCTACTCCGACCCACTCAGTAGAGATCCAGAAAACTGAACCAAGGGACCGCTCAACCGGGTCCAGGGTTACCCGCCTAAGTGAAATTCGCCCAAGTGGTTGACCCACCCCCAATTCGCCACGGAACTATCTGGTCCGACGGACTACACGTCCAAGGAAAATTGACCCAGGGGACCTTTTGCCCAAATCCAAGTGCCCCACTCGAAATAAGCCCAGGAAGAGCAAGAGAAGAACTGACTCAGTCAGTACTTACTCCTTCTCTGATCAAATAACTTTTATCGCGGAAATTTTGCTGATCACTTTAGGAGAAAGGCTTTCAAATATAACAAAGCTTGAGCAATATCGTTTGTAAGCTTTTGTTTTCTACCTCTCACAACTTGTATACCTTTTCCTAGGCTTCAACAAGACTAGCCAAGTCGTAGTCGTAAGAATAATTTTAAAAATTTTAAGATTGCACTTTCTTATTAAAAATGAATTTGAGATGGTTTTGGTTGGAAGTAAACTTGACAAATTGAAATTGACATGAAAGCGTGATAATCGAGTAGCCCATTTTTCACAAGGACTTGCGTAAAATGCTGAATTCGCTGAAATAGGAAACACATATTTTGCTGCGTTGTTTTGATATGACGTATTCTTCTATACTCTGCGAGAGCACCGCTCCGCACAATTCAGGTGCATTCAGAACAGAATAGAAGAGGGGTTGGAACGCCGCCTCCACGCTAAACTTTGTTAATTTTGTAGGTCCATACAAGGCCTTGGGGAGACGAGAGGGAAGTTCCCAGTAAGAGTTGGAATTGACCACATCAGATTCTACCACTGCGAACAGACTCTTTCATTTATTCACTGTATGGGAATGTTCTCTGTTCATATAAAGTGTTTCACAACAAGCCTGCAGCTGGTCAACAAGTTTAAACAGATTGCTGCTCAGTAAAACAGCGCTGGACTCTGCACCCACTCACATCTTGGGAAGTTCATATGGGATGCTCCATGCTCGTCCACCACGTGTGGAATATTATTGTGAGGGAATAGGATACGTTAGGTTTTTTGGGCAGGCCTCAGTTTCCGTCGTTCTAAGTATTTTCCGCCACTTCTGCGGGCGGTTGGGGAATTTCTACGAAATACTGCTTGACGTAAAGTGGCTTAAGCGAGAGACAGTTTCAATTATTCTAACAATCGGTGACAACCAGAATCTCATCCCAGACTGAGGATAATCGTTTCCTGCCTGTGCGCCAATTTCGTACTACGGATTTTTAAGCTTCAGTACTACTATGAACAGTAGCATATGAAATCTTTTTGGGCTGGCTTTTTGTGTGGCTTTGTAACAGAATTAATGCATGAATATTTGCTAATTCACCCAATTTGACTATACCTACAGGGATGATGCACGCAGTTGTTTGCCACAGCAGTGAATTTATCTCCCACCATAGATTTTGTGTTCAGCACGCGCTGTTAGAATTCATGATATAACTATATTCCTCACTTCAATTTGACTACTTCCGTTCTTTTCCATTGCCTCACTGCAAGAGACCTTCCGAGTTTATTTATCACCTGGTAGCAATATTTAGAGTTCATTTCATTCATAGCAGTAAAATCGAATTTCTTTCCAAAGGATATAAATTTCCATCAATAAATGCTAAAGAGACAAGTAAAACGAAGTGTCAATCATGTCCATCTTCATAGGACCCTACAAGACGGGCGTAGGGCAAGCTCACTGAGGCTACAAAAAAAAAGTTTCATCGGAGGGCTCTTGCCAACTTGGATTTTCGCAGAGCGCTGTAATGATTACAGTGGAAGGAACAAGCCAGTAACTGCAGCGAGTCTCAGACACATCCATTATGACTGCCCTCCACACTCTCGATACACACATACTCAGAGGTTTGTGGGGTAGAGGAGAGCCTTCGAGTTATATGATGCTGCTGCACATTTCCCCAGCGGAGTTGTGGGTCTTGATAATGAGTGGAACCACCTGCAACCTCCAAGCTGTTTCACTTTCCGTTTCGCTCGGGCTTGGCCATATTCAGTTCATCCATGTCAGTTTCAACCATATCCGTGGTTGCAGTTGGGAGAGACTATGGGGGCTCTCAAGTGTGTACAAGCCTTACTCTTCCCCGTTGTCCAATTTCCTCTTACTGCACCACAGTGAGCATAGACTGGAAGGTGTGCGAACTTTGCAAAAACTTAATACAGATTTTTACCCCTCTGCGAATCTCCCCCTGGTCAAGTGCAAAAACCAAGCGAGGTTAGTGCAATCGAAAACAACTTCGTTGAAAATTTTTTCAGACCAATTTCAGGTTCCGAAAGGATTCCTAATCGATTTTACGGATTTCGGGAAAGACTTTTGAATAACTGAACCTTGAAAATTTCCTCGTTGTTCTCGAAAACAGGAAATTCCCGAAACTAAAACTTTCACACCAGATTACTCTGGAGATTTTATTTCGCTCTTTCATCAGTCAGAACGTTAAAATCCTTTGAATTAAATTAGATTACGATTTGTTACAAACAAGGCTGAAGTGATCCCTTAAGAAAATGACTGAACTGAGACGCAGACACAGTAACATGCACACAATAACAAGAGAATTTTCCCTCGCCCGACTTCTGGTTCACAAACCGGATGATAGACTAACTCAGGCACAGTATTTGCCATATCGGTGACTGTAACCGTGGGAATGACAGACATCCCTTAACATCTGTCAAAAAGTCATCCTTGGACTCCAAAGCAAAATGCAAGAGCTGTAGTTTGATAGAATGTGATCGTGTTTTGTACTTATGTTGATGACAACACTGTGCTCCGTATAAAACAATGTCAATCTCGTGTAATTGTATAACTATTCGTGTTTAGAGCGGGCGAATCACGTGTACTCAACCAGCCAATACTTCTACGACATTGGGCCACGAATAAACGTGCACTAAAGTTGAGGAAGCCATTCACGGAAAAGTGGTTATACAGAGGCTTCAGGCCGCGGTTGTGGTTGTGATGTCAGTTCAGGATGAGTAAGTGGCGTTGTCCCTGGAAGAGAATCCAAAATTGTAGTATTGTTTCGGTTTCTGTAAAATCTGCCAACAAATCTCGGATTGTCTGATCGTTGATGATTCTAGTTGTATAGGTTACGTGATTAGTTATCTTCTTATTTCCGTCACAAAATGTGGATTTGAGTCCTTTATTTGTTCAAGGAGGGTTCGTCTCCGAGAGCCGCCTTACTGCTGGTAGAAATAATAATTTATACATGATTTATTATACCTTTGACTGCTAGAATTGTGTTTATTTTTGCGATTTATCTATGGAGCTGTGAAATTTGCACAAATTCGTATAATATACTAACGCAGGTCACCTAGGATTTGTAAAATAATTTTGTTTCTTTGTTTTGCGTGATTTCATTGTGCTATGATGCTTCAGTGGCTGTGCCTGCAACTGCCTACGCGTACTACTACTCTTTACTGTGTTCACCTTTGACATTCGTCGCCAAAATGGGTGAGTACTTTGTTTCCACTGAGTGGAGAATCATTGTAGTAAACACACGGTGACGGTGACTAATCGGGTAGTCATGCACGCTGATGATGACGCTTATGTTTTGTGCAGGAGGATTCCGATTCGGGGAGACTCACGCGGTTGGTTATATATACATGTATATAGCCTCGACGACGGAAGTTCAGGCGTATAGATATTCTATGTGCTGTTGTTGATTTCAGACTTACAAATGTGTAAGGATGAGCCGGTTTCCTGTCATAACGTTGGAAAATGGTGCTGCAGTTGCCGTTTAGTCTCCGTCGTCAGTAGTAGTATATTTTCATACACAGTTTAAAAATAGAACTCAGGCGCTTTTATTTATCGCTGGCAGGGTAGGAATGGAAGTGATGAGAGTTTCGAAAAGTAGGTGCGTGATTTATTACAGCTAATGACCGACACGTACAAGCGCTTTTGTAAATACACTATGCGTAGTTTTAGCAAGCGGGAAGAAGAAAGAAGAAAAGGAGTGATTTTGTCAATAGTACTCATGAGATGAGGTTTCGAAAACAGTAGGTCTAATTATGAGTGATGAATGTGAATTAGACCGTGACATTTGAGTTGCTGGCGGTGCAGAACAAGGTTCTGATTGGCCTAAAAGCGACTTTCCGTTGGGGGTGACATACAAGTAGCTGGAAGACATTAATTTTTAAAAAATAGGCTCTCCTTGAACATACCAAATCACAAACTTCTTATTCTACCTTAACTCACATTGTAGTTGTTGTTTGCAAGCTTCAATACGGCTAGGGCTCTGATTTTTTCGATTATTTATAGATCGTGTCGCCTGTTTACCAAAAGTATCTATCGGTTAAAGTTGTGCGAATTAATCCTGATGCTTGAGAGAAAGAGATGGATTATGGGGATAGATTAATGAGAGCGAGAAATTTGGGATTTCTTAATATTTATTTTCTATTAATCCTCGTAGTTTGAAATTTTGTCACACATAAAGTAATGTTGCAAAGGCGGTGAAACGCTTTTTCTTGCGTCAGCCTCATGGGAAGAAACCCTCATGGATGATATCTTTGTGTTTCCAGGAAGCAACCTGATGGGAAAATTCACTCAGAGCGTGCGCCGAATAGCGCAGGACTTTCAAGATCAAGGGACCCCAGGTAAACTCTCCCCTGTGCTCAATATTTCTACAACCACCAAAGCGTTATTTTGATTAAGAGTAAGAAAAAAGGTGCGGTGGGAAACGCTGAAATTGCTCCTCCATGTGATTTTTTCGTTATTGTATACTTTGTGGACACTTGAATATTTCAAAATGGCTTAGCCAATGACCTTTGTGATGACCCTTTGTGATCGCAGTGTCTGATCTGTGTGGGTCTTTTAGCAGGTGTTCTTTGTAACCCTTTCGCACCCTTTTGTTGGGTGCATTTTCTGCTCTGAAAGGTGGTGAAGAATTTGGGTGAATCCTGATGCTAAATTCAAGTTTCAGTCCGGGAACTACTCCGATTCCCACTGTAGTGTTTTAGAATGCTAATTTTGCTCCTGGAAGTGTAATTAAGTGGTATTATTTTCTAATAATGTTTGCTATGATACAATGTGGCATCTGTTCTCTTTTGGGCTCCATCTTTTAGAACTTGTGCATCTTTGATTTATCGTGAGTGCTAAGAAATTAGGCAGAAGCATTTGAGTATATTAGGACGAGTGCAGCCTCAGCGGCGAGTCAATATTTTAATATTGCTCCTATTCAAGGGTTTGAAATGTTAACTTTGTAACAATATAAGTATCAGCCCTCCAAGTATCCCCACAGCGAGCTTTATCGCCTGCTGTGCGGGGTACTTGGAGAGCTGAGTCCCTTCTTCCTCGTGTGCAGTTGCCACGAGGAAGGGGGGACGTGGCTTGAAGTGTTTGCCATGAGGCTACACGTCAGCACCCTGTTCCTTGAGAGTCCAGCTCAAGGAGAGCTGGACCCTCAAGAGACAGTTAGTCTAGTGTTGGCTTTTGAGCGTG
>WJFA01002030.1:0-17826 GCA_009870155.1 Pseudobourletiella spinata
GAATTTAGATTATCTCTGTTTTAAAAGATAAATTATTGAAATCTCCAGATCTTTTCTAAATTTCAAATCGAAGTATAGAAATGTTCAAAATAAAATTAACCTTAGTTTAATATAAGTTAGGTTGAAATTCATTAGTTTGAAATTTTGACATAACTATGCCCATTGTCGGAATATTCTGAAACAAAGTTTCAGATGATACAATAAAAAAGTATCAGTCAAGTCCGTTTTTCAATGTTGGACTATTATACATTTTCATATGTATAGCCAGAATGGTCCGAAAATGAAACTACGGAGCGAAAGTTAAATTAATCGATATTTAGGAACAGTTTTTGGAGCATCAGCTTGCACAAATACTTCATTTGGGGTATGAAATCCAGTCCAGCCCTCCAATAGCGTTGCGACCACTTTGGAATAAATAACTACAAAAAAAGCGCCCCGGAAAACGTATAGAAGCCTAAGCGAAGGGCAGCGGGTATCCGCGGATCTGATCGGATAATTCTACGCGGATGTCAGATAGACACTCATCCGATCCGAAAAAATTCGGAAAGCATCGGATGGTGGATGGACAGTATGCGATCCGTTGGAAACCCAACCCGCCCGGTGGCGGGATCATTGGCATTCTCAGCTATCCACATTATTGTACTGTAGGTCATATCCAGGGCGACACGCATAATAAACCCCAAGTCGCACTCTCATCAGTAACCGGAGTCAGTATCAGTGTAATGTTAAAAGCCGAAGCACATAGATAGCCCACTTGTTGCTGGCTGGAAAGGGATTGCATCATCCAATGCATAATACAGTTTGGGTAGCGTAGACACGAGCAAGTTAACCAGTCAGTCGCACACACTTTCCCCCTGTTTTTGAAATAAACCATGGTGTAATGTATATTCGAGCTACATTGCGTGTATAATAGAAGCTTGTCAAACTGTATCTTAATAGGAAGAGTGGAGTATATCTGCATCATGGTGGAGGTCGTAGCTAAGTAGACGTGATGTATTACTTTGTTTGGACCTGGTGGTGTGCCTAAGTAATGAGCTATGAGTGTATTTTTTGAATTATTCTCAGCTTCAAGGGCATACTTATTTCCATGGTGGCTGTATATTGTATGTATTATCCACAATGCTTATGGAAGGATGTGATTATGTGGCTCCATATTCTGCATCACCTCTCCCTATGTCACTGCTAGTTAGAGGAGTAATAGTAATGACAGCGTCTGCCTAAAGAGTCTCTGCTGTTATCGTCGATTTATTATGAGGGAGACAACATATACGAGGAGCTTCCATGTTCTAACGGGATAGGGGAGGGCTATCACCTAGGCACACACACGCACGCACTCGTACATGTATAATTTTGCCTTTCTATGGCAATAGGGAAAAAGTGTGTGCACATAGATTAAGGGAGAAAAAACGGGCGGACTACTTGCACGATTAGGGAATAAAGTGGTTGTGAGAGGGGACAGTTGTGTGTATGTGTGCATTGTATGGTTGCACTTCAGTGGTTGTCGTCCTGCTTCAGGGATATGTCGTACATGCTCGCTAACCAGTATCATCGCTCCCTTATTCCTTCACATGGCTGTCGTCGTTGTCGTCACGAGCCAGTTGATACGAATCAGGCGATGATCACGTGAAAAGCACGATTGGAACCTGCGAAAATGATATCATAGTAATTAAAAAAACCTTCCTCGAAAAGGGTCGCCAGTGATGTGAAATGAATTTTGGAGTCTGTTCTTCTCTTTTTTTACACTAAAAGCACAAGCTATCTGTACTGACGTCGTCGCTTTAGAGCACGGGCATTCAAATCTCCGCTATGCCACTGTAACTGGCAACCACGAGAAAATACTTGGATAGGTTTTCCAGTTTCCATCCCACATTGCCTTACTATTAAGATTGAGAAGGTCAATAGGTTGCTCATTGAACCCCACGCAGACATCTACACAACTCCTGGTTGGCGAGTGAAAAGAAAAGTGACGTTTCTACACTAATAATAACAGAAATTCATGGTTTCTTTCTGACCCACCGGATTTCGTTCCGTACGCTCGCTGCGGATTGAATTTACTTCTGTGCTCAATTTGACGCACTTTACTTGAATCTATAGCGCCGTTTTTAGTCACATTAGCACAGTCATTCGCAAAGTAGCTGCATGGAATGACTAAGACCATGTGAGTTATTACGGTCTTTACCCACTTTGTAGTCTCAGCTTCTAATTAATCAGAGTGGGCCACACCGTGGTCACTCACTGGGACCAGCTCTAGATGGATAGGATTATGAGAGGCCATTCCTCCAATTGCATATAAATTCAGAGAGCTACAACTTGATAGGTATGCTAAAAACCCCTGCCGCTATGGGAGGCTGGACTACAATTCGAATACCGGCTCCTCACAAGTGTGACAGAAAAAACATTGGAGTAGGCATGTGTCTTGCAGCAAGTAGTACGTACTATAATATTTGTTTGCATAATTCCCAGTTGTTGGCTTTGTTTTTGTTGGTCACTATAAAAGGGAGTGGTAATTTCAGCCTGTGCACCGGGCGGAAAAAGTGCAGAGAATTCTCTCAAGCGTCTCCACGTGGGCTCGTTCCTCATGTTGCAAAATAATACAAGGGGAATTCTTAACCAAGTGCATCCTTGATTCTCCTCTTCTTCCACTCCTCCAGAAAAACGGATGACGTCAGGATGGGAGCAGCGACGGGATTAGTTGGATTCTTCAACGGCTGTATCACAGGAGTTGTGAGAAACCCTAGCAGGATTCTCTCTCCACTAATCTTCCCTGTCATTCCGGCTGGGCGGAGGGAGCCAAAAATAAAGTAAAATGAAAATTGGGCCCGAGATCAGCTGGTTGATGACGCTGCATCTGTCATTCCTCTCCTATCTGCGCACATATTACGGCAAACTCAATGAGTTATGGAATGGGATGAAAGGACACATTGTTTCATGCAGAGTTTGGGCCTCAACCACGCGCGCAAAGTGCATCCCGAGTGCAACTGAAATCCACCTAGAAATCTGCCCTTGGCATGAAATATATTGGTGAGATAGGATGATAGTCATGATATGAGGATTGGATTTTACTGCCAAAGCCAGTAGTGTGCTCTTGGCGAGGGTTTTAGTGAGCGTAGGATGTGGAATGAAATACTTACGTACAGAGATTTAGCTGTAGATGTGAAACGGAGTTGCTGTCATATTAGCGGGACCTTAAGAATCCCTCCGCCGCCCTTGTGTTGACCACGCTATCCTCGGTACTATACAAAACAAACTCAACCTGCTGAATTGAAGACAACAGATTAATACGAGAGAGCATGAACAAGGAGAGTGTCTGTGAGTATTTTTGTTGATGTCTTTGGTCATTTCAAAAGAGATTGTGACAAAGTTTACGTTAAGCATACTCGAGCCAACGGATCCGCCTGAGAGTAGGAGTCTCTTGAAGCTACTGGCTAACATCCTCCAGAGGTTAGTATACATGTGCAGGGAATAACTCAGTGAGTGATTTTTGTGTAAAAACCCTTGTTGTAGCTCTTCTATGGCTAGTCAAATTTGGCAACTTCCAGATTTCCTCAATCAGTCGGTTCTATCTTTTGTAGCAAAGTGGAGTTTACTATTATTGCGAGACGAATTATGACGTGAGATGAAACTGATTTTTTCACTCACTCATAATAATAATAGTCGAAGGTTCTTCTGCAGGCTGGAAATCTTTCATGAACGCACGCGACGGAGAGAGACAGAAGAGTGAAGAGTTGAGCTGGACACTGTCCACTGAAAGCTCATAATGGGAGGTTTCACATAATTATTCATGCGTGATGGCGGGATTGATGAGCAGAGAGTAGAGAGCATAAAGATGATGAAGCTCTTCTTGTCTCTCTTCTATAGTGCATGTAGTAACGAACGAGAGCGGCACAATAATGGTTGAACAAAAGTTTGGTTCAGATAACATCCTTTCCCTATATGCCCCCATTCATACCTTTAATATGGCCCTTTGCTCAATAAATAATGAGGGTGAGGATTTAGATGGTTATATTTTTCATTTCAAAAGTCATCTCCAAGGGCTCCGACCGCGGAGTTGACGAGGCTATTTTTGCCGCCATCCAAAGATCTGTCATAGGACGGAGCCAAGTACGTATTGCAGTCTGTATATAATGCTGCTACACTCCCAACCCAAGGCTTGTGAACATCAGTTTTAAGACGACGGCTTTCCCGTAGTATTTTTGTCCGCATCACTCCTGTTGTCCTGTGCTCAGCAAGCGTTGGGCCTCGGAGGAGAAACGGGGGGTAATTTTCATTTCGTAACTACACAGACATGAACACGTTTAAGAAACAGTGGCGCCAAGGCTGAAGTCAGTGCAAATTGCTTTTTATTGGTAAAAGGAGAAACTTTCAAGTTTTTTTCTCTGGAGGTCGTCAAAAGTTAAGGTTTTTAATTGCGTGTGTAATAATGTGAGTGTGTGGAAAGCATGGAGGTGGAAAGTTCCGTGGACATTCCATATGAACAGCATTCACCCTCCATTTATTTATGAACTTTCAGCTGGAGACTCACATAATAGCTCACGTGTATTAAAGGATCATGTGTGAAATCCATGTGGGATTTTCATACAATATATATATTTAGTATTGATTGAGCATTATATCATATCAATATTGTGCGCAGAGAAGGGAAGACGATGCGTTAACTTAACGATTCCGGTGGGGGACCTTGATATGAATTCGGACGTGAGGTGAAAAAATTATAATAAATAAGTGAATGTGGATATACATCATGTGGTGGTTGCGGCGTAGTATTTCGGAGGGTGAGGGTATCTTGTGGTGTTGGGCTAGACCGGTGTCGAATGAAGAAATGTGGCAGCGGCAGTACCATTATGCCTTCAAGCACGTATATTAAAGTAGCCGAGAGTTGCATAGAAAGTTAATTTTTGTCGTACCAGACTCATTTATAATGAGGGAAAGGGCTGATTATATAGATGCTAACTAAGAGGGGTTCGTTAAAAGTTGTGTCCTCACATCATGATGAGCATTGGTGGCTATGCAACATATCATCATGTGTTTTCACCGCGAACGCCTCCTGATGGTGGATAAAGTTCTGGTTCACTTTTAACGATATGATGATGAGTATATACTTTAAAAGTGCTATTATTGTATATCTGATTTTCTTGTTGACAGGTGTGGACGGAACATTGGGTGGCGGAAGCAATGGGATAATCAAGATGGATGGATCCGGTGAAGCTGATCATGGGGAAAACAGTAGTACAAACAATAATGATGGAGCTATAAGTAACAATAGTGTTAGTAACAATAGTAACAGTCATAATAGTGTCAGTAACGGTGGTGGAAATGGTGCTCACAACAATACGATTGCGAATCAGTACTGTGCTATATGTGGTGATCGAGCCACGGGGAAACATTATGGTGCTTCGTCCTGTGATGGTTGCAAAGGGTTCTTTCGGCGGTCCGTGCGGAAGAACCACGTGTACACTTGCCGGTTCAGTAGGAACTGCATCGTGGACAAGGATAAGAGGAATCAGTGTCGCTACTGCCGGCTGCGAAAATGCTTCAAAGCCGGGATGAAGAAAGAAGGTGAGGGGTTTCCGTTCTTCCGCTCCTATGTCATTGTGTGTAACTTATTCGCGATTCCTGTGTGGTCACCACCGTTATAATATTGTACGCAAAGGTTTCCGTAAAAGTTGGCCCCCCCATTTTTGGTATTTTGAGGGTGCGTTGACACTACTTTGATGCAACTTGACGACCGCTGCATGTTTCGAAGTATTTGTCGTGTGGAAAATAATTGTTTGTTATTGTGTTTTGGTGACTTGGCTCGGTCAAAATCACATTAGTTGTCCCGAGTGGCATGTTACTTACCCCGCTCATTATTGTGTACACCGAGGCGTTTTTTGACTTATTTGACGTACATGAGTTGAGTGCCATGGATGAGCTGAGTCTCGCTTGTGTGGCATTTGTAGCATAATATAGCTATAGTGTGCGAGTAATGCTAATGTTCTGTGAGATGTCCTGTAGATATTGGGGTTGTTGTTATGAATCAACGTTCCTTCAATTTCAAGCTCTGATGTATAATATATTATGCAAGTTGTGAGAATGTGCAGAGATTGATTGAGTGCCGTTGGAACGTTAGTTGAGCCATGTGAAATGTATAGTGTAAGGAATATGTGCGGCGTAAGCTCACGATTCTCTAAATATAGAACAGGGACTGTGTGATCTGACCCGCAAATAACATTGAGATGCGACGTGCACACATGCCGTATGATGTTGCATGAATTCGAACCGCTTGTGATTGTCTGGTACGTGGGGGAGGGGATTAATCTGTGCTCCCTGTAGACTCCATGTTCCCACAGGAAGATTTTTTGGGGGTGTGATGGAAACTTGACGATGAATTTGGGCATATTTTTATCCGCACCAAATGAAAATCCTGGATTATGGAATCCTTATGCTTGACTTTATCTGAGGTCAATATATTGTTTGTGGTAGGGGAGTGGGAATTAAATTTTTACTTTTGCTTTTTCAGCTGTTCAAAATGAGCGGGATAGGATCAGTTGCAGGAGACCAAGTTTTGAAGAAAGCACGGCGAACTCAACTAACGCGTTGACAGTTGCAAGTCTCATCCAGGCAGATACCTTGGCGCGGCAGTCCTCGAATTATGTGGAGGTAAGATTATGACAAGACGATATAATGCGATTCCAGCGTCGTGGCAATGCCCTTGAGTATTATAGGATGTTTGCAAGTGGAATAGATTAGTTAACTTTGTACTATTTCTAGTTGCTTTTCTGACGAAATCGCCATTAATGCTATGCGATGGGGTAGGAGATCCGAATTAAGTTTGGTAGAGTGTTCCCACTTCAATGTCTGTGATTCCACTGGACCAAGTTGTAGGAGCAGTTCTAGAGATACTGAGAGGCATCACAAAAGTTTGTTTACTTCCAGAGTTCAGTGTAGAAAAATGGCTAAAAAAAGTTTTAAAATTGATTGCGATGCTGGTTGAATGGAAGGTGGAAAAAATAGATCCTGTTTGGAAATCAATGGGTGCTCATGATCAGCATTCCGCCAACTTGTGATAAAATTAATTGAATGCATGCCCTTAGCGATGTCCTATTAAACTCGCGGCTCGAGTGGTGGTGGCAGCACCTTAGTCACCGCGGTGTCCGATGATGGTGGTAGTGCTTGTGACGGCAACGTGCTCACATCATCTTATGTTCTCGTAGTAGAGATCATGCGAATGACTATAGTTATACTTTGAGCAGATCATCCATTGAAGTTAATATGTGGGCTAAGAAGGAAGTTTATGTCATGAAAGCAGCGTTTTCAAAGTCTCCCCTGGTTAAAGCGTTCGTGGGGAAATTAACTGGGCTCATAAATGTGTTTCTGCTGGAATTACGAGTATTTTTATGCTAGTATTACACCAGCATTGCTTTCCATTTTTGAGTGCCGTTCACAATCATTGCATGTTGTCTTGTTTTTCTTGTTCCAACTGTGCTAATTGTGGGAAATGAAGTGCATAAAAATATTTTCCGAACAGGATAGCATTGAATTTTTTCGTCTCGCTAGTGTAGCATGCTGAAGCCTCAGCCCAGCATGAAGTCGCGACAGTGAGTCAAGTTGAGTTATCTAATGGGTCACATAGCCATGTGTTGCTTGTGGAAAAGAGTGTGCCACAAGATAAGACATCCAACTGAAATAAATGGAGGATATGTAGTCAGTTCGTTCGTATTTAGCTTAAGCAACTCAAATTCTGCACTGTGTGCAAGGATATCAGGATATGACTATTATGTGATAGGTGATGGTGTATGGGGATGAGAGAGCCTGAGGTTCGCGTGCACGTTGACATAACTTGCTTTTTTACTGTGTTTACAGGTGAACGTGAACGAATTCAACATTCGATCAAAGAAGATTGCCACCGTCAATGATATTTGCGACTCGATGAAAATGCAGCTTTTAGTACTTGTTGAATGGGCGAAATACATTCCAACCTTCTGTGATTTGAGACTCGATGACCAGGCAAGTGTGGGTGGAATGACGGAAGAAGGGTGATGTTTTTTTTTGTGTACGGCTTATGGGTAGTATAATTTGAACTTCTGGTCTGCCTCAGGTTGCTCTGCTACGTGCTCACGCTGGAGAGCATTTGCTATTAGGAGTGGCACGGAGGTCAATGCATTTCAACGACGTGTTGCTTCTTGGGAATGATTTTGTTCTTCCCCGCCAAGCCGCTGGTAATTTTCTATAAAATGTATGAGAAAAGGATGAAAATGAGTGCAGTGGATTCAAAAATTCTCTTGTGCTGTAGATGTGAGTCGGGTCAGTTGCCGGGTAATTGATGAGCTCGTGAAACCGTTGAAGGACATCAATATTGACGACACCGAGTTCGCATGCCTCAAAGCCATCGTATTCTTTGATCCAAGTAAGAATAACATTTGTTTGGAGGTCATTTTTAACTGATTGCGAAATGTCGTTGGCTAAAATGTTAAAATTTGTTTTACCCGTCCTTCGAAATTGCAAAAGCTATTTTTTGCTAAAAGCCACATTTTCCAAGCTCAAAACCATATCGACAAGCTAATTTAGTTTCGAAAGCTTCATGCGTGAGAAATTCAGTCAAAAGTCATTGTCATTTTCTTCTACCTTGGCCGCTGTAACTGCCATTCCTTCTTTTTGCGTAATAGTATGCCCCATTTAATGCCCCCGTCAATCCTATCAAACATCAAATAGGTTGCAGAATTTTTTGTCTCTCAATATTCTTACAGTTGGTTTTGGAGAAAAACAGTAAAAAGGGAAACATTTTTGGAGGTGCGTTTGTTGTTACGATGTTTGATTTTTAAAGCGAATTTTTGGTATTTCTTTACAGATGCACGAGGATTAGGCGAGCCTCACCGTATCAAACAACTCAGGTTTCAGGTTCAGTTGCTTCTTGAAGATTACATCAGCGACAGGCAATATGACTCCAGAGGTCGTTTCGGTGAAATTTTGTTAACCTTACCGGCTCTCCAGTCTATTAGCTGGCAGATGATTGAGCAAATTCAGTTCGCCAAACTATTCGGCATGGCCCGCATAGATAACTTACTGCAGGAAATGCTGCTCGGAGGTAGGGAACTTCCAACTTTTATCCAGTTTCAATTTGATGCTTTGTTGGTGACTGTATTGTTCAGTGCATGCTTGTTCAGCATGTATTGGACGGTATCTCGCAGATATGAAGTGCGCTTTTGTATCAAGTGCCATATTATTGGGTGACGTTCGTTAAGTGTATTGTGGTTTTCACAAGGTGCAGAAGCGGTAACCAACGGAGGTTTGGGATCTCCTATAGAAGAAACAGTTTCACCCACAAATTCCAGAGACTCCCATATGGTTTCAGCCTCCAGTAACAACTCCGGCTTACTCGCTCTCTCAGATGAAGACTCACAACCCTCCTACCAAACGATAAGTCCACTTGGGTCTCACAGTATAAATTTCAAGACGGAGATCCTAGATACGGATATTAGTTACGCTTAAAAAATTATAGCCACAATGGCATTCAGTCCAGTCAGCTACTACTATGTTATAAGTTGTTTTAAGTTGATTATCTTAGTCTTCTGTAGTTACATTATGCTGCAATGAGTCGGGGTGAAATCACAAAGTTCTCTCGATCTTTTTTAGTCAGAGTGGTGTTGCAATTTCGTGCATAACACTGAATCGAGAGTTTACAGAGAATATATTTGAAAAAATTCTGTTTTATTACTTGTATGACAGTCGGATTGCAAATATTTTGACGGGCAAATGTTTGCAGTGCAGATGGAGTCCAGGTTGGAGGCAATGAAAATGCACCCTCCACAAGCCATGTTTATATTATAGTGCCCGTAGATTATATCGATTCAATTGAGGCGTTACGTCTCGATAATAATGGGCATTATTATTATAGGGTAGTTTGTAAGAGGTGCTGCTTCAATTGAATTCCTGTATTTTGTTAATTATTGCGTTGCAGTTTAGTTTAGTTAAGTGTGTAAGTGAGCTCAGTCAGGAATTTCACGTCCGGCAGTGGACCACAGTCCTTCTTATCCTAGCGGATGCAATAAAATAAAATTGTTTAGTTAATTGCTGTAATACATGTAAGAATTTACCATTTAGCAGGATTTACTTATTTATTATTCATGGTCTATTGGCAATTAGACACTGTCATGAGCAATATATGAATAACTTGCCCAAGTCCTGATTAGTTCAAGATGTAGACAGCACTGACACTGATTCCGTTAAGAAGGTATACAACAATCTTACACATCTTACGTATAGGGTGATAAAGCTCTCTGGAAACTTTAGCCTGTAAGTAAAGCCAGCCCAAAAATGTTGCTCGGTACTTCGAGTTTGCAAACAATCATTGTGTAGTTCAATTATCGCAGCAAATGAGATGAAGATTGATTTAAAATGGCCTTTATTGGCTCAGTTCCGCTTCTAAAACTTTCACAGTGGCAGCTTTGTCAGGAGTTATGGCATTATAAGTAAGATGATTAAGTTCATCTAGCATGTATAACATATACTTATAAACTTATATGTAATATATGAATTTATATAAATATATATTTACATGCGTATAATCTGGTTACGGAAAGCTGCCAGTCGCCACCTAACGCTAGCCAGTATGAACTTAGAAGTCATTTAGCTTGTATAATTGTAAGTAAAATATTGCATATACGATCAAACATATCAGCCAGTTTTGATAGATCAGTGTGCCATCGGCTCAGTGGTCGCAATGAATATTTTTTCAAAACTTGCCATACCGGTTCCACTGAGAGGGCTTTATAATACAGACAAGCTGTCCGAATTTTGTCAAATTGCTCAATTAAATAAATTAAACAACTCTTAGGTTAAAAGTTGAAATATTTTTTCTAGAATGGTTTCTCCATTTCCTCGGTCCTTCTGCTGTACGCACTGATCCATCCTTCGGCGATCTTGGCAAATGCACATTGAATAATTAAGACCTTAACCTTATAACACTGTCAATGGGTTTGCATGATCCTTTACACCGTAATGAAGAATTTTAAGATCTAATTATCAACGTTTTATAGTGGGTTTCTCAGCTGGTGAGCTGAACAACTTTCACAATGCCCCAACCTCATCCCAGCCAACATGTTATTAACAAGGAGTTTCACAATTTATCAAGGGAAGTCCACTTATGAATAGCATGTGACACGCGAATTCAGTGGTCATCAGTGTGGTTTTAATAAGTGACTGACGCCAGGACAAAACGAAGTAATGTCCAACGGTTTTATACCCACCGGAATGGCTGTATCAACAAAAATTATTGCTGCTGTTATAATGTGTCAATGTTAATCCGGGGTGAAATTACGTAATTTAATTGCTTCATGTCTACTGTTGGATCTCATGCGTGAGAGAAGAGATAAATTCACAAATTCCGCTTTAGTATGTACTACTGGATGCATGATGCCGTGTTTGTATGAAATAAGACCGTATTATTTTTGACCTGTGGAAATGCTCGTGACGCAGCAGTCAGCTGTAAAATGTTATAATTTTGATGTGGGATTTGCAAATTAGTGTTGTTTCACAGGAGGCTCCAAATAATCTTTTATATGATGGCAAGGTTGAGAAACAATTGCGTTTAGCGATGTTTTCCAAATGTTAGTTGTAGTATCCACTATTGTGAGGGAATTAAATACTATATATTGTTAGCATCCGCGGGGTTATTCTGGGTAGGTGGTTTTGCTCTGAGTACTTGTAGATACAAATCAACCGTAAGGATTGGAGTAGAAAATTAAGCTGTGATATCTATTGTGCCTCATTAGTCCCGTCATATCAGGACTTTTACTTGCATTGTACGTATGACAATGATAGCATTTGATTAATAAATCCTTATTTTCTCAAAAATACGCTATTGCTCACCCGCTCAATTATTTTTGAGAATCATACTCATGACCTTCGACAGTAGCCACATAGTGAACTTACTATGCTATTAGACTAGACAGTGGGTATCTCAATTTCTTATCCAAATCCCATGTGCAGCGTGTCAACGAATGTCTTCGATTTGTTTTGTTAATAAAATCTGAACCACGTAACTTAAAAAATTATGTTTGACTTTTACTGGAAAGAGGAGTTGTTGAGATTTCGTTTAGTATTAGTTTGGTTCAAAAATTGGATCACCTTGACTGAAGATACGGCCATTGGAATATATTGTAGAGTTTGTTAACGTGGGAGATAAAAGATCGGATACGGGACGGATTTTAGTTGTTAGACAGCATAGTTCGACTGACGCCTGCGTCGACTCAACTATATTTTTCCACGAACTGATGGGTCACAACTTACATGAAAGTTTTTGAACATGTCGAAGGTCTTCTGACGTGAACTTTATCGTAAAGCCATTCTTTGGCTGCACGCTGCAAAAACTCCCACCGCGGGCCGCCGTCCTCTGAACGAACTTCCCATGTTTACCTTTGGTTTGGGGCAAATTTAAGGGTAGAGCACGGAAACGTGATCAGGATACCTGTTAACGCTCAGAACGCTTGTGTCGTGAATATTCAGGGCTGTTTTAGGAGGTTCAGAGAGTCTGCCACGCAGCCATTTCACCCAGAAGTGTTTCGTTTCTTCCAGAAGTGTCTGTAAGCTGATAAAATGAGAGAGCTCATTGATAAATTATTACTTTTCGTTACACTTATGAGAAACGGGTATTTCTGTGGCCCTGATATCTTAGAGCTCCATAATCTCTAATTTAGCATCCAGTGCCGTCCCATATTCGGTTATATTCCTTCTTTGTGAACAAGCCCTACAAAATATTCCACTAGTCGTATCTTGTGCCACGGTCGACGGATTTGGACGAAACTAGTACTACACAAAATCCCAAAGACCTGACTTTCATTGAAGCTCAAAATCAATGTTTTGCGTTGCGTGGTTCAGTCTTGATTAACAAAACATATCGAGGACATTATTCGTGGACGCCCTGTAGATCTCAGAGTTCAGTTCTTCCCGAGCATTGTCAAAATGCGTCTCTCTTGCGTTAGTGAGAGCATATTTGATTTCCGGCCAAGTTAAACATCACACAAATGAGCTGATTCGAGAAATTTTAAGTTGCGGTCCAAGTTTGTTACAATCGTTTTAATTTCCCTCCCATTTTCTCTTCACATGCATGTTTGGCTACAGGACGTGCTGGCTTGTGGGCGTGGTTATTGTCCTTCATGACAATTTTATCAAATCAGAATAAATCTTGCGTGCATGGCTAATTAGCAGAGTTGGTGTTTTAAAATTATTGTAATATTACAATAAACCTGACACATGCCAAATTTAAAGGACCTGCGATTAGAACGTGTAAACTTCTCTCTGCAGGCTGTGGATGCGTGTGTTGTTGTGTTTGTGTGTGCATGTGGTATGGTAACCATAGACCTCATTGCACACATCCGCACGGACGACACATCGCACGGCCAAAACGTTTCCATCCTCCCAATGCCCAATCCTGCCTCCGAGGCCCGAACAGTGGCCGCGTAGGCAGCAGCTTTACTGTGCTGCGCTGGCAGTTGGACTCCCTTCAATGCGTCCAGCTCCCAGCACAACAACAACCCGAACTAAAAGCATTGATGTACATGTATACTTAGTGAAAAGCCATCCTTTGACCCTTCACCTACTGCTCCCCTGACCTAAATTAAAAAATCCAATCTCGTCTGTGTCTCCGCCCCGACTTCCAAGTACCTCTGAGCACAATTTAAAAAATTAAAAAAAATATTTGTGACCTGTACACCTGGCCAACAGCTTATATGGCAGGCCTCAGTCTCTCCTCTACCCCCCTACCGTTCTTATTACCTGCTAATCGCAGGTAATAAATAAAATTGTGTCAGTGGTCCCTCCTTAAAGTAGACGTTATTCACATCTACGATCACATGGAATTTGCTGTTTATTTCGCAAAAGTTGCTGCCCATGGAATTCGGCAATACACTCGTAGGCTACGCGCCTGAACGTCCCATGTAACGCAAACCTTCGCTTGCAACTCCACATGTTGCACGTACAAGTAGCTGAGTTACGTACTTTGTCCATCAAACGAAAACAGTGACAGCTAGATTCGTGTGATGTCAAATTAATGTCACAGTCACTGCCTCAATAAATTGTGACTACCCAGACGCTTGATTCACCACAGGTTGAACTATCTGCTAAAAATGCGACACTATTAAGCAAACAGGGCTACAAACTTACTTTTACTGTCGTTCGCTATGAGACAGTCTTAAGTAATAATGGAGTTGAAGCGAAGCATGTTAATGTGGTGACACTACCGCACCTACCGATATTCCAGAAGAAATTAAGTTTCTGTTCTGCAGCTGTTTCAAGGTATTATGTTCCCTTTCACGCAGCTGGACACCATCGAACCATTAGGGCGTGTTAGGACTTTATTTGTATTTCTTACCTTAATTACAATGTCTGGACCCAGGATCTCATTATGCACAAATTCACAAACAATATACTTGATGCATTTCAGCCGCAAGGGCATTACGACACCTGAATTCAAAAGCTCGTAATATCTACGATTGCTAAAACCTTCGTTCGCCACATGTCACCCTCACACAGATCGGTGACCATGCACGTTTGAGAGGTCAACCGAAAGCATTACCAACGCCAAACTTCAAAGATGCAGAAATTCAGGCTTGGCTGAGTTACAAGTCCTCAAAGATTTTGTGTCGGCACTCAAGTGGAGGGGTACCTACGTCTTGTAACGGTCAGGTGCGTCATTGAACGAAGTTTACGCCGTACCAGAACCACCAAAAGATCCGCAGGTCTTCCTAACCATAGCCCATCTCTTCTTCCCAGTCGTCCCTACGGTTAACCTTTCAGGGATGAGCTAAAATATTTCCCCATTTTATAGCCGCAAAGCCCTACGTCCGATGGTAATCTCACCCCCCCCCATGGGAGTTAAAACGACAACCTCGGGTGAAATAACGGCCCAGGCACAAAATTCCCGATTTGTGTAGTCCGCCAAACCCAAAAATAATGCAACCCTCAAAACCATCTCAACAACCAAATATAATGCATACAAAATTTCTTTGAAGCAAACACCTTACCAAAAATAGTGCAAGAGCACACACGCTGCACTACACTACACACTGCAACAACTAAACTCTTCGTGTTGGTGCATGAGTAATGGATTAGTGTAATAATAACGGTAAGTGTGTAACGCCGTATCGTAAGAGCGTGTGATCGTTGTGATCAAAGAAGGGAGTGAGTGGTGACGTGGCGTCGGTGATGAACACTGAACACCAAAGATCGTGAAGGAGACGAAGAAGAGTTCATCATATGTAACCTTCTACAAAGGGCGACCCTTGTATTATTGATTGTTCGTAATATGGCACCCCATACACTGTATACTTATATCTGTGCAAACAACGGGGTTTTGTGCATTGGCAGCGTTTACGACGAGCTTCCAGATGTCTATGGTTATAGTTAGGTAACCAGCTAAAGTACAGGTGAATTTGATCTCTGGAGAATTTTCGACCATTGAGTTTTGATCACGGGAGAAATGTGCAGCGACGTGGTAAATACGAGTGCTACTGGGCAAACAATGCCGTTGGGTAAATGCAGCTACTTTGTAAATATTGGTTGCTAGCCACATTTTGCATTTCCTATGCATTGCGTAATCCATAATCCAAATAAACTACAATCCTAAATTTCAGTTTATCCCAACAGATCAGACGGTTCATCAATTCAGAGGGAAGCTTCGATATCTCCAAAAATTCTTCCTGCAGATACTGTGAAGCTCAAAAACTTTAGATCACCTGTAAGTTATGGTAAAAGCTGACTGAAAGAAATGCTGTACCGTGGGAAAACGTGACCCATCATTAAGTAGCGTCAGCTACTTTATCTTTTCGTCTTCCCTGTCCGTCTGTCTGTAGACACCATAACTTTTGAATGAATCGAAGTTTTTCAATCGGACCTTCACCAATCGGTAGTAACCACTTGGGGCCACGTTTCTATTGAAAGATAAAATCGACCGGGTCATCAGATGAACTTTCTCCGATTATGACTAATTGATTTTTAAATTTTTCCTTGCGCAATTGAGAGCTACAACCATCGGAAATTACCACAAGACCGTAGGACGCTATCAAAATTGTTAAACGTGGTTAAGGTAATTTTGGGTCACCGGATGACCTTTTCACCAATGCATTGGATTTTTAACGAAGTGTTCACCAATCGATAGCGACTGTGTATGGATATCACGCTGCTAAAATTGGTGAGTACTAACATGGATAAGGTCAATGGGGTCACCAGATGACCTTATCTTGGTGCTTTTAGCATGTTCTACACCAATCTATAGAAACTGCATTAGGACATTACGCAATAAAAATTGGTAAAAATCGGTTAGATTTTTTGGGGTCAGCGAATGATCTTGAAACTGAACGTAATTTGTGAACAATTTTAATAAGTATTTCACAAAATACTTAGAACTTATTGTTGTACTGTAACACTACTTGCGTAAATTCGGATTACCAGTTTATTGTATCTATAACTGGAGTGACAGTTACTGTAACGTTGTGCTCTGGTGTTACCAAGGAATCGTTCACGTACCCCTTAACCGCATTCCGCATGGAACCTTTCATGCAGCTGATAATGATGCTGGAAACTATTGGGTCACTCTAACGTGTTACGTGATTCTTCATTAAGGACTACATTTGGATAGGGACGAACTTTGAAATCCATGGGATACTCCGGATTGATAGATTGACGCGCAGTCTCACAGCACCCCTCGGATTCCAAAGTAATCCCCACCCCCATCCATTATGCCAAAATTATAGATAACATATAGGGTGTCCCACCCAAAATGATGTATTCGATTTGTTTCGGGAATAAAATCCAAAATAATCTAGTGAGGACTATACACGATGGCTGAAATTGAAGCTGAGTCTTTGGAATTACATTTCCTAAAATATCGCCGAAATTGCCAGGCTAGTTTAAAAATAGGAACCGGAGAAAGATTTTTGGGGGTGTTTTAACATGGGCGTAAACGGCAGCTTCAAATCCATGCACAGGCCAAACAGTTTGACACACATCCATGAATTTGGACTTTTTCGAGAGCTATTGAAAGGACAGACTACTCTTTTGCTTAAAATTATGGTTCATCTAAGAATGTGATCTCCGATGACCTGACCTTCAGAAAATTCCAACATGACCTTTCGACCCTAATATGAGTTACTCTTGTATTTATCTCTCGAAAAAGCCCAAATTCATGGATGTGTGTCAAACTGTTTGGCCTGTGCATGGATTTGAAGCTGCCGTTTACGACCATGTTAAAACACCCCCAAAAATCTTTTTCCGGTTCCTATTTTTAAACTAGCCTGGCGATTTCGGCGATATTTTAGTAGATGTAATTCAATGACTCAGCTTCAATTTGAGCCATCGTGTATAGTCCTCGCTTGAGCAGTGTGGATTTTATTCCCAAAACGAATCGAATACATCATTTTGGGACACCCTGTATATACGTGAGGCCCATACTCAGCCCTTGCCCTGCCCACTGGGCATGGGCCTTTTGGTTTGGTACCCGATGGCGGGCAAGCGATACATGTTTTACAACATGGGCGGGTGTGGGCCGCCCATGTTAAAAAAATGGATTTAAATAAATATAAAAAAAATACATTGTAATAAAAAATGGAGCACCAAATAAATTAATAGTAGAAGTAATATGAGGTTTGGATAAAAAAAAGTAGACCAAAAACTTATCTCTTGTTTCACCCCAACAAATTTTAAACTAGCGAATAGAGTGGCTCACAAGGGCACTCCCCCAACTGCCACCAAAGCACAAATGGGTGACTATGCGCGATCGAGAGGTCCCCTAGGAACATTAACAATGTGAAACTCCTAGGTGCGGAAATTCAGGTTTGCCCGAGTTACAGGCCC
>WJFA01002031.1:0-17822 GCA_009870155.1 Pseudobourletiella spinata
AACCTCAGAAGAAGCGGAGCAGGATGGGTTCGTCTCTCGAGCAACTGAAGAACTACACTGTCGTCGTCGCGGACACCGGCGACTTCGAAGGCAAGTGATTTTCCATCCTCTAAAAAGAAGCTTTCCCATTCATTTTTGTCGATTCTACTACCACCGGTTTATTCGAGTCACATTATCTGACACACAGTCTTCTGACTTTGAAAATTATTTTGATTTCAAAGCAAAATGGTAGGACGGGATGGTCTTTGGAAATTCTGTAAATATTTTTATGAAGCTCACGGCCCCTGTGACAGTTGTGACTATGTTTCTGCGCAGTTTAATACTTTAGCAGAGCTCGTGATTCAGCTGGGACTCTGAGTACTCCATTCTACTTTTCTACTACCTTTCTGACGGAAGAAACGCTTTATCAATCACAATGTTGCTTTAGTATAGTGAGAACTTGTCAAAACTGGGCTAATTATAAAAAGAAAGTGGTGTGTTCGAGTGTATAAGCCGAAAGTTGATACGTGGAATATTAAGACGGGTACTTATTTGTCGTTGCAGCTATCAAGAAGTACAAGCCCACGGATGCGACCACTAACCCGTCCCTTATTTTGGCGGCGGCCAAAATGCCGCAGTACCAAAGTCTCATAGACGATGCTATTGAGTACGGAAAGAAGAACGGGAAGTGAGTTGATGAAAAGTTGTGTGATATAGTGATGGTAATTTAAAGTTATGTTTCGTGTAAGTCTTCTAACGGGGATCTGTTTTTTATCCCACTAGAACACTAGAGGAGCAGGTGGAAGCAGCGTCGGACAAACTTTTTGTCCTGTTCGGCACGGAAATTCTCAAGGTTGTCCCTGGTCGTGTTTCAACCGAGGTGGATGCCAGGCTGTCGTTCGATAAGGAAGCGTCCATTGCCAAGGCAAAAAAGTTTATTCAACTGTACGAAGAAGCTGGTATTACCAAGGACCGTGTTCTCATCAAGTTGGGCTCCACCTGGGAAGGGATTCAGGCGGCAAAGTGAGTATTAGTTACAGAGTCCATCGGCTTACTATTCGGCAACATATCTGGCATCAAGGAAAATCAATGTGTGTGTGTTTAGAGTACTCGAAGAGGAATACGGGATCCATTGTAATTTGACACTGCTGTTCTCATTCGCTCAAGCCGTGGCTTGTGCTGAAGCTGGAGTGACGCTGATTTCTCCGTTTGTTGGTCGTATCTTGGATTGGTATGTTGCCAATACGGAACAGAAAACTTTCGAGCCGCAAGATGACCCTGGTGTGAAGAGTGTGACCCAGATTTACAATTATTACAAAAAGTTTGGGTACAAAACGGTGGTGATGGGAGCATCCTTCCGTAATACTGGTACGACTTTTGAGCTTTAGTTTTAGGTGAGAAAATGATGGAAAGTTTTATTGTGGTACTAAAATTTCTCACAGGGGAAATAATGGCACTGGCCGGGTGTGATTTGCTGACTATTTCACCGTCTCTTCTGGAATCCCTGGATAACAGCCATGAGCCAGTTTATGAGCAACTCAACGAAACTTCTGGTATGCTTTATTCCTTCAAGTGTTGTTCGTATTATGCTAAACTTTTGCTGACTGAGTCTCATATTCTCCTTTACAGCCAAGAAATTGGATATTGAGAAACAGGAAATCAACGAAAAGATATTCCGATGGCTAATGAATGAGGACCAGATGGCCACTGACAAACTCTCTGATGGCATCCGAAAGTTTGCCGCGGATGCCGCGAAGCTCGACAACATGCTTAAGGAGAGGCTTCAGAAGGCATGAAGGAATACTAGTTGCATTTCCAAAATTTCAGAGTTCCCCGTGGTCTCAAATGGCATCATTTTGAATTCCCTGTATGGTTGAGCCATAGAAGATCTTTGGCCCATAACCATTATTAGAGCCTTCCAAGATGTTCAAATTTACATATTTCAGAGCATGCCCCATCAAATTGATTTTTTCATCATCTGTGCTCCATGATTATGATCACCAACACTGTGAGAAGCAATAAAACATTCCGGTGCTAACACGTGCTAATGAATACATGTTGGAAGTTTACTTTTTAAACAGACATACTCCACACATTAGGAAACACATTAATCTCTGCAGCCGTCAAATTGAAGCTGTAAACATGATGTGGTGTTTATTCAGGGCGCGGGCATCTAATTGCCCTTCCCTGTGTCCGAGGGAGGTAGTTAGGAGCGTTATGTAAGTAAGACATCGGCGACAGGACAGGAAAACCAGAAATGGTGGCGTTTCAGTTGCGCATGGAATCAAATTACGGTCAATGTGCAAGCGCGGTTTAATGTGCGTCATATATGTTTGTTTCTCCGTTAAAATAGTTTCCATATTGGCTCTGTACTAACCAGGGAGCTCCCCAACTGTCACCAAAGCACAAATGGGTGACTATGCACGGTCGATAGGTCCTCCAGGAAGATTACGAATGCCCAATTCCTAGGTGCGGAAATTCAGGTTTGCCTGAGGTACAAGCCCTCAAAGTTTTCATCACTCAGGTAGCAAAGGGGCAGGGGGTACGTCTTCAATTCAAAATCCCATGTTAAATCCAGATGGCACTGAAAGTAATTGAAAAGTAAATGTTTAAAGAGTGAAAACAGAATGATGGGTGATTCCAGATGTGGGTAGCGACGAGTCAGTCTAATGTATTGCTCCGGCGGTGTGCAAAAAACTTTACAACCCATGTGCCACTATTATTTGTTGGCTCCAACCCGACATAATGTTCTGGGCTGGCAGAAAACATCAATTCTGCGGACTAAATCGTGGTATAGATGGAAAGAAATGAAATTAAAACATTAGAATAACAAGATACTGCAAGCGCCACCCAATCCAAAAAGAAAAGTTAAGTGCATGCTACTGACTGGGACGAAGAAGGGTTTTTAATCACCCCATGAGGACCACAACTCTTGTCAATCATTCAAATGCTATTCTGATCCATGGAAATTCATTGTTATGAATGCCCGCGGCAGATCCGAAGCGTCATAATGATAATCAACCAGGGTTTCAGGGCTAATGGATACTGAATTTGTGGCTGTCAAGGTAGCGTGATTTAAAATGTAAAATAAATCTAAAATTTCAACTCATATGCATTTACCCACGTGTAGGACTATTTTGATGGTCAAAAGGAAGCAAAAGTAGCATTTGAAGGGAGTCTAATGATTGTATGATAGATTATTTATTGATTAATTATTGGAAGCTTTTGTTCCGGTAGAACTTGTTCACATCCAATTCACGTCGCCATCGGCGGAGGAATTCTTTGGCGCCATATATTTTTGGGCGCGTAAGTCATATTGGCCTGGCGTGGACTCGTTTCCACAAGAAATCGCATGCACTAAAGTGTGAAGACAGTCATCTGGCATACTCATGCCACAGTTAACGGTTGTCATCGCATGCTCGTTCAAAAAAAGTTGTATTTAATGTAAATTTAGCGCGGAAGTGGTTACCTCGGTACTCTCTATAGTTGAGATTGTAATCGCAGCTACGGTTGAAGGCTATTCTATTGTGATAATGTTGGCTGTTCTTGTAGAAGTAAAAGGAATGAAAAATTAGTGAGTGTTTGTCTACGTCCGGAACATAGGCACGAAGCAGTTTGGAAGTTTAAGTTTGTACAAATTATTTAAAGTGAGTACTATTATTCCATGGTTGAATTAATTACTTTTTTTATAAACAGTTGCAATTATGGTATTGACATTGACATATTAGCCATGGAAGAAGCAGCGGAATCAGAGTCCATGATGTTGGAGAAAAGTTCTAAATTTTCCGAAGAGCTGTTGAGCCAAAGCTCTGATGACGATGACAAGGAACTAGGCGATGATGAAGATGACCCTAAAGAGCATATTCCAGCAGCTGCGGTGGACGACTTCATCCAGATTGGAAGAAACGAGGTGAACAAGTGAGTATGTATATTGTCATTCTGTCATCTCTTAAGATTTTTCGTATTGCTAAGAACTTTTGATATTATCTGTATTTAGCGTCGAATTTGAAACCGAAACTATACGCGATTTTATCATGTGTTCTCTCGTTTTTGTAGAATGGTGGTACAGTGCAAAATCTGCGGTCTGGAACTACTCCAGGCCTCAAGTTGGGTTCATCGTCGTCAGCATTGTTTCCGTTTGAAGTGCGACCATTGCTGTTATAGGTGCAACTCGGAGGAGGATTTGGAGAATCATCTGAAAGTGCATGAAGGGAAACTTATCCAGTGCAAACGGACGTCATGCAGTAAGCAGTACAGGTTCCGAACAGAGTATCTGGATCACGTTCAAGGTGACCACTTCAGGTAGTTCGTCGTATTCTTCAATTATTATTGTGCGTTGGGATGATCTGGAATGTAATAATTATAGAATCTGATAATTTAGAAGCCCACATTTTTAATTTCCCAGCCTGCCAGACGAAAAAGAGTGCCAGCATTGCGGAAAGAGCTTTATAGATGATCAAGCCATCGACTATCACTGTCTGGGTCACAATGGGGAGTTACCTCATAAATGTCACTTGTGCGGCAAGTCCTACAGAGTCATCTCATCACTCAAGATTCACTTCATGTCCCATACCCATTCCCGGCCGTACGAGTGTCGCATCTGCTTCAAGGAATACACTCGGCGTGACAAATTGAAGAAACACATGAAAAGCCATGAGGCTGCGGCCAAATCGGAAAGCAGGGATCAAAGTCCTCCTCCTCCGTCTCAAAGGTCCTGTGACCACCATCCACCGAGTTATGAGGGACCAGTGGATTTAGGGAGGTGCGTACATTGTGGACTTGTATGCAAGTCCTGCGGAGCAATTTTTCCCAGCCGGAAACTCTCCCGCTCTCACACGCACAATAATTTATGCAAAGTTTGTGGTCGCAAGAGTGAAAATCAGAAGGCTCACAGGGCACACGAAAGGTATCACGCCATCGTGCTCACAATCAAGTGTGAAAAGTGCCAATTCGGATTCATCAGGCGCCTAGATTATGATCTCCATAACATGATACTGCACGGGATCCCCATTCCGGGCAGAAAGGCTCAAGATAATAAAACCACGGTGGAGTATGGAGAGCTTCGGAAAGATGAATTTATATGTAATGTTTGTAATAAGTCGTTTGCCTCTCGGTCCTGCCTTGCCATTCACAAGAAGCTCCACTCAGAGCATAGACAGTTTCAGTGCCAGGAATGTGGGAAAGGGTTTACGACGAAGACGCTGCTCAAATTTCACGTTGCTGCGCACCGCGAGGACAAGCCTCACCAGTGCTCTCTTTGTGACAAAAGGTTTATTCGCAGGACGGATCTCTACAGGCATCAAAGGACTCACGAGGACGATGAAGATAGTAAGGTCGAATGCAGCCTTTGCGGGATGAAGTTGAAAACTCAGAGAAACTTACGACTTCATCTCAAGCACCACGAGACCAAAGTCCACCTTGAAGAACTTCATTGTTCCTGTGGGAAAAAGTTTCTGAGAAAATCTCACCTCACAGCTCACAGGAAGGAAGCGGGGCATGATGGCGGAGATGCCTTGAAGAAGACAGTAGTAACCCTGCCGTCCCGTCCAAAATCTACCAGACTCGGCAGAGGTGGGGAAAATTTGACCCAAAATGGGAATAACGCGACGCGATTAGAAATTATTCGGGAAGTTAATGATGGCGGGAGTTAACGTTAGATACAAACAAGGTCGCCGCCGCCAAAACAATAGCCAACAATCTACTACTATTTTGATTACAAAAATGTATGCATATGTATGTAAAACAGTAGTAAAAATTGACTGATTCTGTGCTACTATATTTACAACTCTTGCTTCTATTTCCAATGATTTAGTTTGTATAATTCCTCATTCTCTATTTTTTAACTTTGCCTTGGAAGGTTTTTTATAGTTAGATAATAATTTAGTAATAGTATTCGCGATTCATCGCGTCATCTAATATTCCAATCAAATCCTGGATTTTGCCTTCAAGTGGGCAATTTCAGAAAATCCCGAGGTTAGTTATGGAATAAAAAAAGAGACTCAACTTCCTGAGAACGTGTGCTGAACTTTGAATAATTCCTCTCGTTTGAATTTATTTTACAACGTTTCATAGTTTTTAATATTATTATTACAGTATTCTTCTTCTTCGACGCAAGACGAACAAATGCCTTTAAATTAAGCCCGCCTCTCTTTTTTAGTTCACACATGGGAATAATTCATTTCGCTTCCTTCGGAATGATTGGTCACATCACATAGGAGCAGGAGTGGTGGAGGAAACAATGCTATTCACAGACAGGAGACAGACAGACACGAGATGACAGCTCTGGAGTGAACGCAGCTTTCACTTTTCGCACAGCACAGATTCGCCAAGACAGAAAAATGGACATTTTAGCTTCCCAGTACATTTATTTGCTCACATTACGACTACCGGTGGTGGTAGAACAACAGCGGTACGGCAGAGGATATCATATCGTAACCATTCTAATTTGACAGATGACAGGCCAGGATCTTAAATTCTAAAAATGACAGGAAAGTCCTTGCATTCAGTATGCAATCACTGTGGAAAAATAATATCATTCATATATATGCATACATCGCATTATGTTACCATAGTTAAATTATAAAATTTCCCCATGCATTCCCACATATTTGCCCCACTGCGCTCCATCTGATTTCAATCTGCTCGTACATAAATATAGAATTTACGTATGTATGTATACGTGCGTGTAAAATGTATGTTCGTTCACACTTTTTAAATTTTCACTCACAACATCCCTCACTCACTCAGACCCACATTCACATAGCCTCACAGCTATATACTACTAGCAGTCCATTATTAGCGGTAATTACATGGAAAATCAAAGGTTTATAGGAAAATCAAAAAAGTCCGCCAAAAGCTCTTATTCCCACATGACATTCACTCCGTCTCTCTCACTCTCACTCAGTCAGTCAGGAAACATTCAACAACCTCCTCGCCGAGCACCGCCTTTCACACGATCGGTCACCTCCACTAATATAAACTGAGGAATAAATTAGTACGGTAGTAGCTCCATCCTCCGCGGTCCCGACACACAATATCAAAGACTACTACCACTACTACTACTAAATATACCCAAAAAGAAGATTTGAAAACTATATAAATATATATATATATATTTATATATATATAGTCGAACTTGTATTTAGAATGGAAAGTATATACGTACAGCACGATTCCTAAAGTATAGTAATAACTTAAGTTCCTCGTCCCAATACATCAACTTCCGATGCTGCCAATTATGTATAAATTAAAGTCCTATCAACTGCAGCATGGACCATCGACCATTCCTCTCCCGCCAATCCTACGGGGCCAACTACTACGCTATACATCGTGCCTTCCTTCCGGGCGGTAGTTTTAACAGTAGTTCAGTTCTTGGGCTTGTTCTTCCAAATGGCGATGCGGGATGGATCGGTCACTGAACTATTCCTATTACTGCTGTGGGGGAGACACGTAGTTACCTACAGACTTTCTCATTGTGTATCAACAACGACAACATCAACAACAGAGCTCCTCCAAGTACATCCACAGTAGTGTGTGATTCCCGGCGGCCAGTATAACAGTGACGCATACATCATCATCATCCCCGCAGTGTCGGCGTTAACGGAGTTTTGTTGTTGTATAGTTCATCCTCTTCTAATTTCCTAATGGGTGTCTGTCTGTCTGTGTGTGGGTGCGCGCTCAGCCAGGATTAGTAGATTTTTCCTTATTCATGATGATGATACTGATGGTGGTGGTGGTAGTGGTAGTGGTCGTGTTGATGATGATGAGCTTCGGGATGAAGGGAATCAATCAGGATGAGAGAACACTACTATTCATCTTAAGTTTTCCCCTTCACATGGACGTGGGTGACCAAAAGTTGAGCTCCCGTAACTCAGACGGTCGGGGGACGTAGCGAACATTTTTATTAACTGTCTTGGTCGCTGGATTTACTTGAACCTCCACCTTGCTCTCGTAGAATAGATTCCCACGCTCACTGTTTCCAGATGACTGAAAAGAGATACACGGGATAATTTTTTTTAATTCACGCCCCCTTGTTCCATTTCCATACAGTTTATTCACACATGTCCACACAATTATTCTAATATATTTCCCACTCACCTCCGGTTGAGCAGGTCGGAAGAGCCAACTTCCTCCTCCGGACGAATTCGAAGAACCACCGGTAAAGAATGGATTTCCCGCCCGTCTTCCCATCTAACCGAGCAAGAGGAACACACAAGAAAATTGTCAATAATAAAGCCGCACCATCACACACAAACATTGATCAATCAACTCCTCTCAACAAACACATTCAATTCCACTCGTAAGTTATAGTCCATCCCTGCCTTCCCCCCCCCAAAGCCACAACAGGAAGGACCCAAAGTAAAATTAATAAAGCCCAAGCTGACAGGCGGAGACAACCGTCAGGCGACTCACGTCGTCACCGTCACACCATGCTTACCACTACCATGGGAAAAACAACACAAGGACGGAAAACATAGCACAGCTTTTATAGTATACCACCTGGATTACACACCTCAAAAAAAGTATATATACAGAACCCTCGGGCAATTAGGCAATGTTAATAAGGCAACTATTAAATTCTTAAGAAAATCCCCACATATCACACGCACGCACGCACACACACACAAACACACTCTCTCTGTTCCGCAACAGGATCCAATGTGATCATATCTGTCGCAATGCTCAAAAATACGAGATCTCTCCATGTGGTACAAATACAAACCTTGTTTAAACCTCGTCTTTGATCCTTGTCTTCCGTGGGTCACAACACAACACAATAACAACAAAAATCCTGATGCTAAGATGTTCCCCACCTTCGTCGTCCTCCAGTCCTCACCACCTGCCCTTTTGCTATATGGAACGAAGACACGAGCCTGGCTAACATCATCTCGACACAGAGTCCGACTAACAAGTACAAGTGATCATCTCAACCCATCCGCCCTTATATACTCTCCTATAAAGTCGTCATCTCGACCGCTGTCTTCAAAGGCTTTTATTCTTCTTCTTCTTCTTCTTCTCTTCATCTTGAACATATAAACTCTCCTCCACACGACATCCCCCCATACGAGAAAAACATGAGCACAGAAGGAAAACAAGACGGAGGCTGACTCAATAGCAATATAGACGTTACATGTACTACTTGAGGAGCAGGAGCAGCAAAGTGGTTGGCAGCAGTACGTATAATTAGGCAAGCAAATCATTTCCACTTCCACTTCATCATCATCATCCTTTACATATAATTGCATATATTAACCTACCCTAATAATTACTCCAATAATGGTTCTTTCCCACTCATATTCCCAGATTAAAAGAGGATACTACATATGGAATATGTGACGTCAGTGCAGTCAGGGCAAATCAGAGCCATTATAACCACTTCCACTGCAACCGCCAAGTTTTCATGCATGTAACAATGTGAGATGTGATGTGGTGAATGTATCCCATCCCGCGAGTGAGTGAGCGAGAGTACGTACGTATGTACATACCTACCGCGACCGAATTAAAATATCACGCATCCACACACGACCTGATCAGACGTAAGCACACCTGCAATCATTCACAGATCACCTGCTGCTCCTGCTGCTGCATCGCATCCGCCTGCATCCTCCTTCCATTCACCAACTCACCACCATAAGAAACAATAGCTCAAAACAAGAACAAACAAAAAAACAACCGTCAGCAGCCAAACCTGAGAGAGGGAACCAAAAATCATCCACTATATATATAGCTACTCTGCGAGTCATATAAATCATATGTTGATGATGATGTGTGTGTGTGTGTGTGTGTTCATGTCCTCAAATCCCATCTTATATGTTGTGAGTAGTGCAACCACTTGTTCCCCCAGTTTATAGCAACAACAACCACCGCACAACTTCCACAAAGTCCCCACCAATTCCAACTCCAGCCAGTCCTCACCAGTTTTGTTCACGGTAAAACCCTAATCTCATCCGCGGGGTGGTGGAGGAGACAGGAGTTGTTATTAGCCCACAAGATATGAACGCATACGGCAGTACACTGGAATACATTAAGGACACACACACGCATACGCCAGTACGCTGGAATACATTAAGGACACAAACACTCACACGCACACACAAACACAAACGCAAACACACACACACACCCACACACAACGGAAACAACTGCAGCTCATGACCCTGACTACTGTGAGTCCTTCAAGTCAAAGAGCTTGCTTCCCCTTTCCCTTAAATTTTGAAGGGATGTCGCCATAGCTTTGGGAGACAATAATTAACTCCACTACATTATTGACACCCTCACCAGGGAGCATCACATGACAAAACACTTGGCCCCCTCCCCATTCATGACACGGTTCAGGATTCTGAGAAACGGCAAGCGGCACCGTGCATATCCCGCACGCAAGTAAACTATTACGATTTCTAGCTATGATTATTTGTCCTCCAAGGAAAATCCCGGGATCATCCAAAGTATCATCATCACCATCAGCTGAAATGAAGGAATTTTTTCCCCTGAAAACCCAACAGGTTGTTAGTAATAGTAACGAATATTCTATTGAATAGTTCTTCCCCAGCAAATTTAACAGTCAGTCCGCGCAAGGAAATCCCCCTCCCCAGCACAGCTAGCTCATCCAGACTCCTATTACGCAAGCATATAAATTACATAATACGTGGTGCTCCGAACACCACTAGGAACAGAATCACGTTCGAACGAACTGCACCAAGGTCAGTTAATGCAAACATCTGTGAGTGTGCGTGTGTGTGTGCATGTGTGTGTATGAGTGTGTACCCCCACGTGTATCCAAAAGCACCCAATAACTTTTACAAAAAAGTATCATCATCACACTACTGCACTTCCCCATCCTGTTAAACAGCCACTGCCGCGCCATAGTGCAGCAGTACTAAACTCTCCTCGCCCAGGATATCCAAACGTGATTCAGTTCAGTGTGGCTCCTACAAACTCTGACAGACTTGAAGTAGCCAGCCCTCAACACTACCTCACAGATCTCTTTACCTAAACAGCCCGTGCAGGAAGGGCAAGTAGTAAACAGATAATAACAACTAACTGCAGGTTAATAAGCATTTGGGGTACGCTATATATATACATATGCATATAAAGTTAGGATAGAATTATATTTAAATAACAAATATGACCCCTTCATCATCATGGCAACCCCACAAGCTTTTCCTCATCCACAACAAAATTCCATGACGTCAATGGAACATCATCCTCATCAATCCACAATTTCTGCATAGTTCACTTCAAGAGCACAGCAGTGATACCGCTTCAGGAGCAGTAAACAAAATCCTCTGCGACCACAGTGGAGAGCCGAGTAGGAAGGAGGAGAAAGATCCAATCCGCTCCTAATGTTACCATGTAGCATCTCCACTCACTCATTGTGGAAGAAGAAGCAGTAGTAAAACTGACGAGGGAGTTCCCCAAGGTCAGAGCAAGCACCTCTCCCTTTAGCCAAGGACGTGTCACAGGAACAACACCATTTGTGAGCGTCTTTTAGTACACACAAAAAAGCATGCATCCCGACCCCGACCCAACCCGCCTTTTCCTAACATTTCCCATGATTACCAGTAAAAGACTTTCCCACAGTTTTACAGCAACGCACATACGCACGCACACACACACACACACACACACATGCACGTTAAAAGAGCCGCCTTGGCCCCCACACATTCTTCTATGATCCTTGCTTTTATTGTTAGTGAAAGGCCTTTTTCCGAATATCATTTATTTATTTTTTTATTATTATTATTATTAGAGAACCTGCGGTGAACTCGTAGGGGTTACAGCCGGTGTAGAGTACGGAGTCGTTGTCGGAGTGCAAGGAGCAGACTTTGATTGCCGCCTCATCAAACTCTTTTCTATCAAGCTCAAAATTCCTCCTCCTCCTCCTCCTCCTCCTCCTCCTCCTGCATCATCCTGACCAACATCGTAGGGCTTTGTAACAATCTGTAAAAAGCGCAAGTAAAATCTATAGTTTATTTGTCTCCGCCCAACCCAAAATCAAATGGTGACCGTCACCATCATATACACTCGGTCCCTTTTCTTCCTTGTCACTACAGAAATCTGATCTTCACACAACAACAACAACAACAACAGCAACAGCAACGACACCATCAGAGACAAATCCTCACACATGCCACAGAGGTAACCTTCGTTACTATAATAATTATTATACATATATTTACGGGGCATTCCCTGGATGGAATCTTCACAAATAAGGATCAAACCGTCATATCCTCCTCCTCCTCCTCACCAATCATCATAACCAGCAATGATAGCCCACAGCCCACGTCCTCCATGACGTATGCCCAGCCGGCCAGAGGGTATCAACTCACAGAGGCAGTTTCAAATGAGATCACAGATCACATTTCAAAGGAGTGATGATTACCAATTACCACAGCCTCCCTTTGATCCATATAGAATAATTTAGAGAACATTATTATTATACACTATATATTATTTTGGGGTTATACATGTGCAAATACGAGGAGCAGATTTGAGATCTGTATAGAGATTCTGCTGACGCAATCCCACATCCCAGCTCACTCAGTCTTCAATTCTCACTCACACAAACGCGGGGGGTCACTGCTACTAGTATGCTACTGACCGTGAGTAATCTCGCTGGGGACGCTCATGGAGGACCCTTCCGTAATCTTATACTGCCACATTATCTCGTCGCCAACAACGACAACAACAACCCCTCCAATGCATGAGATATGACAGGGGGCGGGGGGTGATCCACGTTTGTACTATACGCTGTAAGTTGGACGCGAAGGGAAGGCGATCTCTGGGATACAAAGAAACTCTTGTTCGAGTTCCGCAGCAGCAGGTCACCAGTCACCACCTCATGGATAACACCACCGTGCGGTGTGACGTGGGCTGACGCAGGAACTGGGGCGGAACGAACATATAATAAGTGTATGATAATAAGATAAACCTAATCCTATCCTTCACACACACACACTCCCCCTTCGCTGTTGCTGACGGCAACACATCCTTAAACTACCAAATTTTCCACATCTTCACAAGGACAGCTGCCCGTCCTCATTTTCACTCTTGTTCAACTCTTCATTCTCCGCTGAAACCTACACTTTTACTCCGCGCATGAGATGCATTAAAATAAATAAATTCTTCGAGGTGTTGTAAAGCCACTCCAACTCTATAGACGAGCACAGTGTACACACTCAAAAGGGGGGAAGAAGAGACCCGAAACCGGGAGATGCAGGGACGTTCATTAGTATTTATCCTAAGTATACACATACAGGGTGTCCCAAACTCACGAGCACAACTTTGTGTTTATTAATGACCAGTTTCTTCAGGTTCACTTTTTTCCCTCGAAAAAAAAAGAATCAGAAACAAACAAAAATTAAAATTAAAAATAAAATTAAAAACAAAAAAAATTAGAGAAATTGAAAACAAAATAAAATTGAAAAAAAGGGAAAAAAATAAAAACAAAAAAAGTTGTTAAAACAGAAAAACAATTAAACAAAAATTAAAAATAAAAAAAAATAAAAACGAAACCAAATTAAAAACAAAACAAAAATTAACCAAGTTAGGCAACACTCTGGGACGCCCTGTACAGAGCTTGGGATACCTCCTCCACTCATCAGTGCCCACTTACCACGGATGGGGGATTCCGTGCTGCTGCCGGAAGGAGCTCTGTACCCCCGCCGCCCAGCATTGCGGATGATACTTTCTTTCCAGGTTCGGGGGCAGGCGCAATAGGATGAGCAATGGGATCCACCTCCGCTACAACAATAGTATTCCCCTGTTTCTCACAGCTAATCACCTCCGCCTCGGGCTGCAGCGGCAGGATCCTCCGCCGCTCAGTGGTGGGAGTTGCGGGGAGGGATGTCTCAGGACGTCTCACGTTGCTCGTCGTCGTCGTCGTCATTGGCCCCACAGTGGAGGCCCCCTGGGATAGGAGGGATGAGGTGGAGACAGTTTTATGGAGTCCCATCGTAATGGAGTGGGATCCCTCCGGACCGTTCCCGCCCTCCTCCGCGGAATGGTTCGTCATGGAGCAGTCCGTGTCGCTCAAGTAGCGGTGCAACTGAAATCCGCCCAGCAACTGAGATTTCCCCATCCAACTGGCCTTCTCCATGTCGGCCAAGGCCTTACTCAAATTCTCCATGTTCGAGGCCCGCTTTTCAACTTGAACTTGAACTTGAGCCGCGGCGGAGAGAGCACCACCACCGCCGCCAACTTCCCTCCGTTTCTGGAAGCAGTTCCCTATACGGAGAAAACATGAGATACACACACACACATATACACACATACACACACATACTCACGCGGTGAAACTAAAACTGCTGGTGTGGGCTCCGAGTTCCGGACCTTTCTGGACCAACTCATTTCTACCCAGCAGCAGCAGCAGCAGCAGTGAGTGATTCTATTCGGAATCAGGAGCGTATTTTTGTGTATGAATCTCTCACTACCTGCCTCGGTGCTCTGGATGTGGACGATAAGTGGCTCAATATAAAACTTTTTGTGACGGGGTCACAAAAAAATAACAAACAAAAGGACGGGTCACAAGTCCATTGCTCCCTTCAATTCCACTCTGGAATTCCCCAGGCTCTCACTCACAGTTAAACTGGTCCTCCAAAAAAATAATCCTCAACTCACTGACTCACTGACTGACGAGGCAGCTGTGAGCTTTTTGGAAAAACCCGAATATAATTGGTAATTAACAAGTTTAAGCTAGCCTCTGCCACTAGCTCACCGTGCAGACGTGGAGTGCCTCGGGGTTATAATGGTGTTCTGATGAAGGGAGGGAAATTTTATCTGCCCTCAACTTTATCCTACTCGCTGGCATATTCTTCTCGTCAGCCACACGTCCTCCGCCTCCAATATTTGGAGCTCGGATCCGAGAGTCCTCCGCACCTTACATACCACTATGACTTCCCCTATAACCTAAAAAATATTACGCTCCTCCTCCCCATAAATTTTCAAAAGAGCCAAGAGTTCCTTCTGCCCAAAAACATTGGAAAGAGACACAAACTGTGGGGTCATAGCTGTAGTATGGGATGCTGCTAACTGGAGTCAATCCCAATGTCCTCAATTTTCAGGCGGCGAAATATATATTGAATGACTTCCGCCAGCAGGGGAGGGTTGTTGTTAGGAATATTATTGTACAAATTATACGTATATAGAGACGTTGTTACCGGAATCACTACTTCCGCTCTGATCCGCACTCGGTCTCTCCTGACGGAATTTTTTCATATGAAAGAATCCGTCCGGGTTCGTGGGCGGTGACGCACAAATATCCTCGTAACCGTATCTATATGTGACCAACACCAAAGCCAAATGCTAGCTTGTCCACTCTCCAAAAATTTTCAAAAATATATGTATTTGGGAATAAAAAGTGTCATAAAATTACAGTCATACATATATACATACTATTTTAGTATGTATATACATGCATACAAATAATCATATATAGGGAGGATCCCACTTAGGATAACAATAAAAAAATATCAACCCAGTCCCCTCCACACAAAAATTTTGATGTAAAATTCAAAAATCAATTTACCCAGATAACAAAAAAATCATTTTATTCCAAAAGAACAAACAAAATTAAATCATACTACCCAAAAAAATATTTAAAAAAGTCAAATTATCTCACCCAAAAAAAAAGCAAAAAATAATTGAAATCATCTTAACCAAAAGACAAAACAATCAAATCATCTTGCTCAAAAAAACAAAAAAAATCAAATCATCTTGCTCAAAAAAAACAAAAAAAATCAAATCATCCTACCCAAAAAAACAAACAAAATCAAATCATCCTACCCAAAAAAAAACAAACAAAATCAAATCATCCTACCCAAAAAAAAACAAACAAAATCAAATCATTCCCCAAAACCAAAATCTTCCCCAAAAACATCATCATTTAAAAACAATTAATGAGACCGAAAAATCTACAAGAATGACTGTTCAGTTCAACTTCCGCCAATTAACTGATCAATTGTGACGTCATTTCAAAGTTGTGTCACGAGTACGTAGGTCGTGTGTCGTGTGACAGAGAAAAACTATTCCATATACAGATCTGACTACGTGCAGGCCTCCTTTCAATGTCTACCAAATAATAAACCTTCCGACTTGGGGAAGGCGGACGTGACGTACACACGTGCGCGTGCTTACGTTACACACAGAGCCTGTACAGGCCGCGGTCGGTTATCACACGCACGCACGCACGCATGCACACACACACACACACACACACGCATGACAGACCCTTCATGTCACACTAGAATGAGGCCGAGTGACGTTGGTTTTCAAGTGACTGGTAAAAATGTTTATATATGAGACCTGTCGGTTGATCGCCTCATCCACTTTGGCTGGGTCGTGCCTGGTAAAGATCTCTCACCATCAGCTTCCATTGTGTCAACTCTCACTGTTACCTACGATCCAGAAAAAGGAGACCAAGACATGTATGAAAGAAAAAATACTAGCTCAAACTTGTTTTTAGTATTTTACTATGCTACTTGACATTCCCTTACACCTCCATTATCGCACAAAAGACAGCAAATCAATGTGTTGTTATTATTTTAATTTTTTTTGCTAAATACGCATATAACTTGTGCACACGTGTGCGCCCTCCCTACCTACGTGCTCCGCAACACAAACCCCATGGCGAGTACAGTTTACAACGACGAAGACGACGACGACGGCAACAACAACAACACACGCACCAATCTTACGCACACACACACACACACACGCACAATCTCAACGATTCCACAACCCCAGGGTCATCCACATGAGACAGATTCAAGACGTTCCTCCTTCCAATAGTGAACCAACACCACCACCACCACCGCCCCGCGTTCACAGTCACAAAACAAAACAGTACAGCAGACAACACAATGAGTCTCCAGTAGACCAATTCCAATGGAGGACACTTTTAGACCGGTGCAAAAAATAGCAAATCCGTGCTCACAGCCAGTAAATGTGCAACAGCCCAAAGTCCTCCGCAAGCCGATCAGATCCGATCGGAATAATCGCCGGGTAAATGTTCGCCTTGAGAACACGGCGTGCGGCGGACAAATGACGGTTCAACGAACACGACCAGCAGTCGTGTATAGCCTCACTTTCCACCAACCTCGCCTCCCGAATTCACAATGAGGAACAACGTGCCGTTCTCCACGAGCGGAACATGCGGGCAAGAGGACGGAAGAGGAAAAATACCGAAGATTTTCTCCACCCGCTTTATATTATTACTACACTCTCTCGCAGCGGCCCACGGCTCTTTCCATGTTCATTCACAACATTCGCAGCATTATTGAGCGTCTGGACACTTTTTTTTTGATGTACTTAATGCTTGTGTGCAACAGCGGTGGGTAGTGGCTTTACTTGTAGCCGCTGCTCCACCCCGTTCAGTACAGCTCACAGTCAGTTAGGCAGTCCCGTGGAAATCTCCGGGGAGTGAGTACGGGATCCAAATAAGTACACGCACACGGTCATGAGCATATCACGCGTTTACTTCCATGCCCGAGCACGTGATATGGACAAACGACCGAATTTCCTTTGTTGTTTTATGAACCAAGGGCAACAATAATGGTTGCTCAAATGCGCACTCAACTGCTTCTACGGTTAATGCCCGGAAAATAAGGGCCAGAGTGAATCGAACCCTAACGAAATGTCTGCTGCCCTCCCTTTTCCCAAATGGTGAGACGGAGGGGGTTGGAACTGCAAAGATGCTGGCGTGAGAGAAGTGATTCTGATGTGAGGAAATTTCATTAATATTTATAGGAGATGCTATCTGGGAGAGAGAGTGAGGCAATGCCTCCACAAATATTGTCAGCATTCCCTTCCCAGAGATAATGAATGGGATATTTCGAGATTGTGGG
>WJFA01002032.1:0-17821 GCA_009870155.1 Pseudobourletiella spinata
CTTCTCAAATGGAGTCAAGTGTCGGCTTCAGAGACAATTCAACAAAGATGGAATTTTCCTATAATACTTTTTCCATTGCATATACCTTTGTAGTAGACCGCAGTATCCATGAATTTCCCGGCTCTTTCCAGCAAGTTCTCCGCGTAATTGAGCTTGGCCCCGACGAACCATTTGGGAATTCTGTCAATGGAAACAGATTCATCCACAACCGTCGTGTATGGCTCACTGTGAACCACCCTTGTAAAACCCCAGACTTCTCCCCAGAATTTGGCCCGATTCTGAACGGACCATTTGTGAAGATCATGGTAATTTTCTGTAATAAATAAAAAACTATATTGTCAAAATATGGTAAGTAACCCTAAGAAGTTAACACAAACTTGTTTCCAGCAGATAAGGCATACCAACGAATCCCAGCTTCTTGTGTGCTTACCTAAATGAATCCCAAAAATCCGGTTGATGTTTTTACGAAACACTTCTAAATTCAATTCCGAAACCTTTGCCGGGTCCGGGGCCCAGAGCGGAGCACGAGGGCTTGCCAGTGATCCCATGTGTGTAAAAGCGGCCTGAAATATAATACTTCACAGCAGATCAGAGGAGAGAGTAGAGAGATTGCAGCAATGAATTGTATGTATGGTACGTTCGGCTTCCAGCGACTCTCTGCTCACAGCACAAACACAACAATAATCCTGAATGCGGAATGCGAGGCAAATGCACAGGATTTTCCTGCAAAATTACTGAAAAAGTTCGAGTCTTGGCAGACGGTTTTAATTGCTTTACAAAACACCGGAATGTCCGACACGAATAATACTTGACTGACTCCCACGCAGTCTCACCAATTCCAGTTTTTGCGCCAGAGGTGAAAACACAATTAAGTAAAACCAGGCTCTTGAGAAACTTATATAAATGCCAGTTTCAGCTCCTCTCTGTCCACTAGCTTTATCTTTGAGACTTTCCTTGCACTGCTAAAATAGATGGGGTTATCTTTTCTTGTGAGTCTGATTCTACTTTATCATCAGGCTATAGCTACAGATGCGAATGGTTACACCTCCTTTTCCAGCCAATTGGAAGGCGAGGGAAGTGGAAATATTGCTGTGTTCAACTCAATTAATTTCCTCCCAAGGACAAGTTTTTTTGTACATCAGTTAGCGCAACCAGTCGATTTGTCGGCATAGGATCATGTTTACCGCAGTAACACTTAGTCTTCACTTCCCTTATGAGCAATAAATCATGGGGAACTGCGTTGTTGCAAACCTAACTGAACTGTTTTTGCCTTCCTGGCCGTTCGTTTGAATTGCGGCCACCGCAGGGTCGAGTAATGGCAGTAGAATAACAACAATGAAAGCTTGACGAGGTAGTACATTTTTTAGCACTTCTTAGTGGAAACTTTAAATAGGAACTCCAAGATGGGAGAACATACATTTTATAGTGAGACAGGCCACAACGAGCCTAAAATTTACTCTGGATTTAGATGGATTTAAAACATAGAATAGACTTCTGGTTTCTCCGCACGCCCGGGTCTTTGCGGAGGCGAAGATAAGGGAGAGTGCGAGTTAAATTTACGCGTAAGTGTTTAAAGAGCTGTATATATATATTTCGGTAATGATAATAATTTTTACAGTCCATTTCGAAGTAAATTGCACTCAAGATGGTGAGCTCAACTTCCTATATTTTGCTACGCATATGCAGTCACAGCAGCTGTATATATATTTCGGTAATGATAATAATTTTTACAGTCCATTTCGAAGTAAATTGCACTCAAGATGGTGAGCTCAACTTCCTATATTTTGCTACGCATATGCAGTCACAGCCGCTGCTGTGAATGAAGTTTCTTGTTTGTGGAGGGCTGTCAGGCGATGGAACATGCGGCAGTGGAATTATCAGACGTGAGACTATTGAGATAATGACTGTGTTTGCGTGCAAGAAACATGTTGAAAATTATAGAGTTGCTTCTTCATGAACCGGCGTGCATCATTTCAAGTTGACTTTATTCATTTTGGTCACCGAGGCTTCGTGCTCCTTTGACTTGCATTCATGCAAAGGTCATGATCAAGGCTTATGCAAAAGCACCTACAGAATCACTTTTATATCCAACTCTGAATTCCATCATTGCGTTGGCTGGTCGACATAGTGAGTAGACTCATGATGATGCCCTCGAGCTCACGAAAGAGCACGAGGGAAATTGACATGACCGCTGATAGTCGTGACGAAGTTTTTGTCTTCGTAACACGGTTTAAAAGTTTGATGCGATTTAATGAAGCCATCGCTTCGCCAGACGAAAATACCATAGTTACAATTGTTTGCATTTGCTAATGAAAATGATGCGCGGGTACATCTCTCAAAAAATCAGCCGTGACAATTAATAAGATCCATGTTTGAAACGTTTATTCATTTGTGAGATGTGGTCGTGGGCAGGATTGCGCGTCCCGGTAGAACATATGGAGCGTATATGCACACTAACTGAGGGTGCTGAGGGAGTGAACACAATTTATTTCAGCTTCAAATCGCATTGCATCAATTTATCTACCTTTCTTAGGTCCTCGGGTCGTTGTTCCTCCATATTTTAAGCCCCGCCGAAAGTGTTCAAGTACCTAAACGAACCACTCTTGGCTTAACATAACACTCTGTTGCAAGTTCTTTGAACGGCAGAATATCTACCCATACTTTCACAGGTTTGGTGCAAGCTGCTGCTGCCACCTATAGAAAATTTTATTTGCCAAAAAATGAACTTCATATCGCCAGAATCTATAATATAATTAAATCCCATAAAATCCGCAAAATTTATTAAAAATTTTTGTAGCAAAAAGCTCAAAAATGTACGGACGGGCTAATGACAACCCTGTATCTCCTGCGTAACAGCAGTTGCATAGCATTGGGTGGTACAGCAATAAACTGGCTTGACGTGGGACAGAATTATTTGAGTCGGCCGTTTAGTCCCTTCTATAAAAGGGAATGAAAGCTATGAAATCGTCCTCCTTTGTACACCTGCATGCAAACACACACGCCGAACTCACGCTGACCTTCTCACTGAATCAGTTTCTCCTCCTGCATTCACAAATCCAACGATTATGGCACTGCTTGAGAGTGAATGTGAGTTTGTCCAAATATATGTGCATGCTGCATACATTATTTGGAAATGTGCAAAAACGTTGGGCGCTTGACAGTTCTTTCCTCGAACCCCACTCCGTCTGTCTGATAAACAAAACATAGGGTATCTGCATCACAACGAAAATATCAGCACTCATTTCATTTACAACCCAGTAAGATCCCTCGATATGCCTCATTTACAACACCTTCATCCAGAGTTCAAGTTTCCATTCTCAGTAGCTCCACGGAATAGAGTTCCATGTTGGAACAAACTCACAGTTGGATATTTGAGAGCGTGTGGATTGCGTATGGAAATAATAATTAGCACAGAAAGCGTACGACCATGGTTAAGGTATATGCGGCAGCTTGCAGCAGACGTGACGTCATTCAGCAGAGGAAAAAAATTATTAAAAAGGACGTCGGCGCATATAGTAGAGATATGATTTCCATACACACCAATTCAATTCCCTTTCAGCCCCTCCATGTGATCCTTCAAGGCTTTCATCTTTTGTAGCAGCCACTTCTAAGTTGAAGATTTATCCTATACTCTGTGTGTGCGTGTGTGTAAAGCCATCGCAAACTTTGGTAGGACAATATCTCACCCCCACATACCTATTTTAGTTTATTTACGTGATGCTCATCAGTATATTCCATGCGTATAGGAATGAATTTCCCCTCTCCAACCCTTTTCCTTTGTGCATACAAGTATAGCTTCGATGCGTAACCCACTGGAAGCGTATCGTTCAGAGTTATATTATGCTAAAGTATAGTGTAAAATACTCGTCGTATGTTAATGCTGAACAATATTCCAATGTTTGGTTCATTCCGTCTCGCCTGCAAAGTTTGTAGCTATATACATGTGATAATTATCTTCTCCACAGCCTTTTCGACATTATGTACGGTTTTCAGTCTGCATCAGAGATTTGGTTGTAGAGATTTTTTTGTTGCATGACTGATACGATTCCCCTCGACTCACACAGACACATTACACACCCTGAAAACTGGTAGTGCCGCTCCAGCATGCACAACACACTGCTGCCTGCACACAATAAACCGGCGTTCGCCGTACAGAACAAGCGTAGGAAGGCGACAACTGTACAGCACGTGTATCCTGATTTTCCTAATGCTAAATCTCACAGCCAGATCCAAGTCAGTTGTATTTTGTTATCGTGAGTGAGCGGTGGGTCAGGGCTGCTCCTCCTCCGTTGTTCTCCTCGCGTTGCGACTTCAGTTAGATATTTATCTCTCACAATCAAATGGGCCTGTGGAATGTCAGATACGACGACACAGACGACACTTGGGTCTGCTGAAGAGACCTTTCCTTCGCTGAAGGCATCCAAACCGAAGCCGTTTCGAGGGTGGGCACCATCCAAAAACGGACCGCTACACTGGAATCAGACGGGCTGTATCATGGCGGGAGAAATCCGGAATGTGGAGCAGAAGAAGCAGAGGAAAATGTGGACAACAGTGGGTAAGTTTTCCGGGTGGGGAAACTGGCGAGAAATGGTTGAAGTATAGAGTTTGAATGATCCTTGAAGATCACTTGTGACAATAATAGCCGTAATGATGTTGATAATGGTACTGTCACTCATCCATTTTCGGGGAGAAGTTTTCAAAAGGTTCGGAAGAATCCAAAAGTCGATTTAAGTGACCAAACGAGTTGAGTTTAAAGTAGCTTATTCGCATGCCGTTCCGCACCGTATAGCATCCGGCGGTAGAAACGTACAACAGTAGCTGACCTTCAAAATGATACTTGGGGCATGAACTTGTTCAGAGGTGTATGGGATTAACTTTTGTTGCTGAGAAATAAGTTGGCTTATGGAAATGCATGGATCATTTAACCGTGACATTTGTACTTGTTCACAGACCGTTCTACCCTGAGTGTTAACTTACTCAAGGCAAATCTGGCAGAGGATGGTTGTGAGGAGGCTCAGTTGGATATCGCCAAAAAATTACTGGAGGACTCCGACGAGACACATAATGAAGCGTACCAGCGTAAGTGTGTGCAGCTTTTCGTGGAATGAAAATTAAGATTTTTCAGAGCTGAGTTACGCCTGAGGTTCATTAGGAACGCGGGACGTCAGTGGAAAATAATAAAAGTCGATGAATGCTTAATGTAACACTCTCCATAAGGTGGAGTAAGGCCCAGGGGTTTGAGTTGGTTCATATTAAGGAGTGCAGTGTTGCTGGCTATAAAGTAATATCACAGCATGTTGTCAGCGAGTCCGTGGGCCTCGCCCGTCTTTGCCACGGAAGGTATTTTACAATAGGATTTCAATTTTTGAGCTGGAATTTTTCTTTATGTAAGCAAACGGGCCCATGCCGAGTGATACTGTGCGAAGCAGGACCAACCTGACGGGAATGAGTAATGAGAGAGGACGTTACCCTCCCTCAGTTAGTGCATTAGCTCTCAACTGTTGCATTGATTGCACAGCGATTGTACAAACAATCCCACCCGACAGAATTATCGTGTAAATTAGGTATAATGCTGAGCGAAGGTAAAAATAGAAATGACTGTGTATAGTTACACGACAATGAGAAAAGGTCCCCTCAAATTTAAGGTTTTTTGGTCATTAGCCGGTGTGATGGTGTGGCGGGGTCAGTGTAGGTGTAGACAATTTTTAAAAGAGAATCAAGTATCCAGTCACACGGGTTCATTTTCATGAATTGCTGCAACGTATACATTTTCCCAGTGTTGAGGTATCTGATAGCCTGAATTTCACATGCATACATGGAGGTAGGTAACAGGAGGACTGAGCAGCAAATATTTAAAGGCACCAAAGGCTTGCAGTACTTCTAATGGCTGGGAGCATTCCTGGATATTCTCGTTTAGATTTGATAATGGCGGAGACAGTCAGTAAGACATTCGAAAATGGCGGATTTGTGTTCACCGGTAGCAAGTTTAGATGAGTAGAGAGTGAGAAGGGTTGAAAACACAGCCAGAAACAAAAATTTCAAAAGTACAAACACAGCATGCCAGCGTAGGAATTATAGCTGCATGTTATATGTTGGAATTTACATGTCTTCTTAGTTTTCCAAGCAAACAATTTAAATTATACGGTGCTTCTGCTTGTGCGACTGCAGTTAAGCCAAAGTTATTCAAAAAGTATGGAACTCTCTGGGGGTGGCCAGGATTTGAAATTCAGGAAATCATTAGGAGTATCATTTATAATATTTATTTGGAAAATATGGTCAGGTCGTGAGTTGATGCGGAATTCATTGTGGGTAGCACACCTATTTTGGGCAACATCTGGAAGCAGTTTCTTGTGAAGCGGTCGCGAATCTCCATACAAATAGCTCTGACGTGCGGAATTTTACTGGAAGGTGAAAATAGGAAGCGACTTTATATTTGCCGAAGGCATAATAAAATGGCGTCTTGCACTAAATTTGGGTTGAAACACAGAATCACTCGATAGTGTTCCAGATCATCTATGACTGAATTATGAATCCAGAATCTACTAATGAATTATTTTCAAACCTCTTCCTGAAAATCAAGCTGGCTTCATCACTAAAAAATTTCCAACGTGCAGCTGTGTTGACATCTTATTGTAGGAACCAGTAGTGTTGTAAGGGGCGTTGTAAACAAATGCGACACTGTTTAGGAACACCCAGAATTTATTTGCTACATGTTGTTAGTAATTCAAAACAGGTTTTGCTGAACGTGGGTGACAAATAAAATACTTTGATCCATAAATGCGAGATGAATAATATGACATCTGATGCGACTGCAATTTAGAAACATTGAATTGATTGATTTCATCCTATGTCAATTGTATGTAGTTAAAAGCTACACGATTTAAATATTTTTTTCGGACAGGAGAAAATAGCAAGAAGGCAATCTATTGGCTGATAAAATCCGCCGAACAAGGAAACGAGGAGGCAACCAACTTGCTCAAACAGTGCCTGAAAACTGGACAGGGTAACTGCACCGTTCGACTTTTCAACTTAATAAGATGTAAATGTAACAAGTGATAGTGTATTGCCAACTTTTCTATTACAGGAATAACGCACCAAAACATTTCGGACGTTCGCTCCTGTGTCGGCACGCCTAAAAACGAAAAACTAGTGTTCAAGGCTGCACGGAAACTGTACGACAAGTAAGTCTACGACAGAACGACGCCATTTTAAATTTATTCGCTTGAAAAACCATTGTATAATTTTTCTCTTTTCAGATTGAGCAATGGCGAGGAATTCATAACTACTACGCAGATAATCGACTTTTGGGATAAGGATTCCAAGGAAGAGGGCGATGAAAATGTGCACGAAGATGATACGCTTAACATTGAAGATCCGGATACGCCAAATAGAACGTTCGTCATACATGAAGAAGAGCCGGGCCTTGAAGCTCCCAAGTTCGCCTTACCAAGCTGGCTGGCAGAGAGCAATGCGAAACCCTCGGGCCTATCGCGGGACAGGGAAGGGGTTAAATTGACCAAAGCAGATCTCCTGAGTATCGCCAAGTCTTACAACGATGGTGACGTGCCGGATGTGGCGATCAGCGGACAAGTTTGGGGAACGCGCCACTATCAGAGCTTCTTTTATTTTTTAACCACGTTTATCCTTCAGTTTCTCCTCCTTTCCATGATGCTCAAGGCTCTTACCATGTACAGCGGGTTATTAGTAGTCACGTCCTGGGTAGTAATATGGTCAACGTACGGTTTCCTTGTGTGGCACAAAGGTCTCAGCATTTTTAGTGGTGAGTAAACATGGATTCAGTTCCAAGTTTGCTTTGCTTAGTAGATTTTAACACTTTTTATCAGCTGAAAGTTTAAAAACTGAAAAGATATTTTTACCCTTTCACACAGAATGGACTCGTGCCTTCCAGAGTGTTCTTCGGAACAATCCTGCGAAAGATTTCTCCAACGAGCCGAAACTTGTTTCCAAGAATCTCCTCCCCATGTACGCCATAAGTTTGGCCGGTCTGGGTGTTCTTCAGCTTCTTAGTGCTCCACCGGTGTTAGTAATACTTCTCGGAATTCTCAGCTGCTTCGGCATCATTCGAGGCGTTGGAAATTATAAGATTAAATGGCAGACGGTTTTCGTAGTCACGTCAACCTTGGTAACCTCACCGACCGTTTTAAATGGAATAATAAGGCAGCTCTCAGCTATTCCGTACGTAGATCTTGTTTCGGCGAATGACATTTATTCCGTGGGAACTTTGGCCTTGCAAAAGACGATAGAAGAATATGTTGGACTTATCCCACCGATCAGTCTCCATATTGCTGTGGCCGTTGTGAATTCTGCACTTGTGGTGGAAACTTACCTGCACAGTCGGAGAATCACCGATGTATTGGAGCAGCTCGTTGTGTACTTGTGGTTCTTAAAATCTGTATATTTGATTCCCTCAACGACGACTAGCGGTCTTAGCTCTATTCTTGGGATTGCATTTATCTTTGGAACCCTTTTCTATTTACTCGACACGAACAAGAATATTTGGACAGTTTTGGCTGGGACTGCCCTATCAGCTCTCGTCGTGATCCTGGTTGTGCTCACCATAAACGTGATCTCAAGTTTTCCAGACAAAGAAGCCCCCATAGCTGGAAATATTTTAAGTTGGAAGGAGTACAACGAAAAGTGTCATCGGAAGGCCTGGGAAAGTTCATCGGTCGTGGAAACCAGGATAGAATGCTCGCGAAAGTACGAGCGGACCCCTACGTATGTGTCTTGGACAGGGAAAATATCTTCAGTCAGAGTCGTCGACGTACAGCCTCTCTTCTCCGTTGGAATTCAAGACGAAATTTCCTTCGAAATTCTAGTCAACGTCGGAAGTAACATGTGGGAAACTGATGATGGTGGCAGCAGTTGGCAAACCCTCCTCACGGGAACAAAGGACAAAGAAATGCTAAGTATTGTGTCACTGCTCATTTCGACAAAGGATGTTGTAGGAGCGGAGGCTAAGAACCTGGCGGTTGAACGGCTCCTCAGTCTCCGCACAGATGATTTCGTAAAAATCAACGGTGTTCTAGTAAATGGTGCAGGAGGTCTCAAGCCCGAAATCGGTCATGTGAAGCTGTTCCGATGCTACTACTGTGAAGATGATCTGGACACCGAAGAGATTTTTGCTCCTACAGAATCCCTCTCCCGTCACCTACTTGGTGGCTTCGAGGAATACTTAGGGCCGGAACTGCTGTCTTTGGTGGGCGAAGCGGAAGCCAGTATTCGCAGTCACTTGCAGTCACTGTTAATGCTACATTGAGCTGTACAGGAGTCAGTGATCCGCGCCCTGTTTTTAGATATACTCATATTTTTCTCGTGAACCATTTATACGGTATTTGTAGCCTATGGATTTGTCAGCTACTATATTTATAACTTTTTAATTCTTACCCTACCGTAGTATAGTGAAGGTGTTGAGTCGACTGATCTAGTAACTATTTAATATGTAGTCAGTAAATTGTATGCACACGACTGACATCGATTCTTTAAAGTGCCACTGAAACTTAACTCTTCGTAAAACACAGTTTAAAAATAATCAAGAGCGTCGCAGTCGCAGGAGCTCATTTCGCATCGCACCAATTTACTAAAGTATGGCGTTTTTCAGACTAGCCCGACAATGTTGAACCTATCAGCAACAATTCGACAGACCTGGTTCTGATTAATATAAACAATTTACGCCATCACCAATAGCGCTAGCGTCTTCAACTTTTATTCACAAAATAAATCTAATCTGTCGTTTTGCGAGGACTACCCGTACATCATGTCCAGTGCATAAAATTCAAAAATTGCCAAGTTTTCACGCGGAGGAAATTCCCGCTTAAATATCCACCGTTAAACTTACTTACTTTACTTCGTTGCTACTGCTTCGTATCTCCTCCGGCTCGTCCATACGCAGCAGGCTCCGCCCGTGGCGATGAGTCCACAACTTATCGCTATCAATGCCCAGATGATCAGATTGACGACCTTCAACGGTGTAACCATGGAACTCTTGATCGCTGTTGCCATTTCCTCGTCAATTTCAACAGCCTGTGGGCAAAATACCCAAAGCGTTTAAATTTAATTTTGATTTTTGGAATGATTCAATGAAGATATTGACATTTTTCTTTCCCTCATCGCAACACAATTGGGATGTCCTTAAAATATTAAAGGCTCTAAAGGATGGTGGAAGTTCTTATAAAATAGCATTAGAACTACTAGAAATGTTTGAAAGATATGATCTCCATGATCCTTTACCTCCTCTGCCCACAAGACTGGAAACCACATTTCAGGTACATTCTCAAGCGCCCCTACGTAGTCCACTTTCTTGAGTTCCACATTCATTTGCATCCGCTTCTGAGCTTTCATGATAAGTCCGGAAGTCTAAAATAAAAGAAAAACCAAATTTTTAATAAAATTTCTTCAATGAACTAGTCCTGAAATTGTTTCGTGAAAAATCGTACCGGCTCAACATCAAAATAAGTGTCATGCAGTTCTTTGCTCGGACTCAGTCCAATACACTGGTTGACATACTCCTGTGCGCCTTGATAGAAGTGCGGTGATGACAACGAAATCGGTGCACCTGGGCGATACAATGGGGCAAAAAGTGAAAAGTTAATTTGCATTTCCCCCAAGGCTTCATATCATCATAGCAACTGCAGGATTTATTTTGAAGATACAGAGAGGTGACATGCTAGGGTACCATTTGATTACACTTGCCTTCTTGACATGGAGATAGTAGGAAGAGGCCACCCTTGGGACAATTTTCCATGTCATCTCCGGGTTCGGGGCAGAAACAAAGATTGTCTTCACGAACTCTGGGATCCTCCGACATCTCCTTTGGTGGGGTGAATCTGAAGCCTGGGATACCCATAAAATCAATATCCTTCTCATATGCGAGGTAGACAGATCGACACACTTCCGGACTAAAAATTCGAAGCAGCGAGTTCTTGGTTAACAATGGCGGGAGAAATGATCCATCGGTGCCATTAATCATGTTGCAGAAGTCCTCTGGTGATTTTGTCCACCAACTTAGTCGCGACATATTGTTCCACGTTACTATTTCGCCAAGTTGGTCGGGATTCTTTAGCCCAGTAAGAATTTCGTACACACCATCATCTGAACCATTTTTCTGCAATGAAATTATCAACGATATTTACAATTAGGGGCTACACACTACCACGGTACAGAGCATTAAACTTTGATATTGAAACGTATAGAATGAGCTCTTAACTGGATAGTACAACCCGAATTTGTTATTTGTCAATATTTTTCGACCCGTTAATTCTTGGAGATCTGAGAGTAGCGGCTGATAGTAGCCTTCGAAGAGCAGCTCACGAATCGGTTTCTGGATGAATAGAGACTCCTGAAATTGTCCCAAGTAGAGGCTTGCCATAGGGAGGAGGAAATACGGAATATCCCGCAATTTTGACGCCACCATCTATAACAGACCAAAAAATCTCAGTAGTAGTCATGAGAATAAAAGCCTGAGTGGTTGAAAATAACATGGTCAACTCATTCAATATCAGTAATCAGCAAGATGCTATCATTGAATTTAATAAGGTTGGAATTGTGGATTGAAACTTACAACGAAAGGTACATTTAAGACAGTTAAGATGTCATCTTCAGATCCATGTGACAGATTTGGTTCAAAAAAGTACCAAGTACGTTGACGGTATTGTACCATGTCACCATCATCCATGATTGATACATCTACTTTCTTCCGTTTTTGACTAAGGGAAACAAAAATCGGCAATGGGATTAGTTTTTAATTCGGTGTCACCGCTATTATTTTTATTTTGCAACTGATGGTCTACGAGGACGTGACGAGTCCATTTTGACCGTTAAAATTATGGAGGAATTCCAAGTCTGTGGCGAATATCACAGTAATAGTTATTATTGAGCCTGTTATTACTATTATTGTATCTTTCCCGCACGCCCACGGGTTCAGCCCAAACCCATCCAGAGGGCCCATCGAGCCCCGTGGGCTCTTCTCCGGATTCCCGGAAGGACCTCCGCCAGAGGTCCTTTCTCTCTGGAGGGGAGAGAAGGCCAGACTTTGACGCCTTATCTAGCAGCTGGCGGTTATAGAACTCGCGGGGATAAGCGCTCAGTAGCTCAAGTACTGCCGGTCCGTACCAAAGTTCTCACCTAAAGCGATAACTTTGCCGGGCAAAAATTAGGAGCTTTCGAATCAAATGCGGGGTCTCTATGATTTCTTTTTTAATTCAACAATCAAAGATCTCTGACAATGTCAGTAAAAATTAGTTTAAATGCTTCTTCACACGACCGTCTTACCTGTAAACGTAGGGACCAACATCCTGGAGGCGAGGTTTTCCTCCTTTTTCCACCTCTGAAGGATTCGTAACGTTGAAAATGTACACTTTCATGTAAACCGTTACGGGAACATCCACCCATGCGTCCCATATTTCTGATCCGTTCACCAGTTTCAAGTTCTGCCAAAATTACGCACATAATCTTCAAATTCAGAGTGCAGCGACGTGTAGCTTAGTGGAGGTTTACTCAAAAACCAAAGGATGATATTGAGCTAAACTGATGGAAATCACCTATCTCTACACCGGAACGTTTCTGTTTTATTTCTGTATGTAACTTTTGATAGCAAAAAGATTTCGCTATTGCATAAAAAGGACGAATATTAAGACTAGAACTGTTGGATGTTCAATTTTTACCTTTGCAATCTGGTCGTGCAGAATACGTGGGAAGATCACCCATCCGAAAAGTAAAACGACAATCAGAAGAAGAAGCCCGCTCACAGTTAACACCAGTGGAAACTTAGCCATGGCGAAGGCCTTCTGACAGCAAATTAAGCCATTGAAGCAATGCTACAGTTTATCTCGAACAGCTCAACGAAGCTTGTACAGCTGATTCTCCAACATAGCAATGCATATCCCATGGATTGGAGCTGGAACTGAAATTGATAGGGGGAATTCGATAAAAAGGTCTCTATTTGATAACGTCATTGACTTCCTCCTTGTCATATATGAGCAATGATTACAGCTATAATTATGAGCAAATGAATCTCTCCCCTTCAGAGCTTCTTTTTGTCTTTTGGGTCTGTGTTTTTGGCTCGTAGTTTGGTGGTTTTGACTTTGTTTGGTAGCAAAGGTATGTTGAGATAAGTCCTCTGGCAGCAATTTGACACTCATCAAGATGTACTGAAATAGTTATTAATGAAAATTATATTCTGGTTTGCATGTGCCGCGCACATTCCATTTGCATCACTTCGCGCGAGCGTGGGAGCATTCAGCGGAACAGTTTTTTCCAGCCTCCGGTCAATTTTTGTCCGAATGTATAGCTTTCTTAGCCGGAATTGCGTTCGTAATTGAAATTGTTAATTAATTCGATCAGTTGGAAAGTTCTGCTTGGCTTAGTGGTAGCAAGTGCAACCCACTAAAATTCCTTTAATGTTACATGGATGGCGTTAAAGCTGTAGATCAATTATTTCGGATATTATCAACCGCGAAGTGGTTCACGTGTTACTTGATAGGTTTTGATATCTTATCTGTGAGGTAGGAATCAATGGAGTTGAATAAACTGGAAAATGGTTCACGTAATAATCTACGTGTAAATATGATTCATGAAATGCCCTGTAGACTCTCATTCTTGTAAACCACGGGGAAGGAACTTGTACGCTCGCGGTACTAAAGATTTTGGATCCTGGCTGGTCTCTAATTAATGTGGAAATAAGTGATGAGCAATGAAGAGTTGAATAGGATTAACTTTAGCTTTTAATGCCTATAACTCTAGAGTATACAACTAGACAAAATGAGATGTGTTCACCTTGCTTCTCTATGTCACTACTCACTCCCGCAGGCCTCGGAGAGCCGTTATGACGCGGAAAAACTAGCGGTTAACAACGCGATAGGCGGAACGCCTGTGGCATGATAGCATGCTACCAAACACAACTATTTTTCAACACATTCCAGAGTCCCAAAAAAAGAAATACGTTGACTAAGACTTGTAGAAAGTTGTGCTAAGGTTCTGTCGGTGAGGGCATTTACAGCAGTTGGGTATAATAGATTCTGCTTTACACCAAGTTTCTCAGAAACGCCCACCTAAAAACATTAATTCTCATGAAAGTCCTTTAGATTATGCCCAACTGATTTTTGGAAATTTTTAAAAGATAAAAATCGGAAGACTAGATGGCACATTTGGTGGAAATATTCTCCAAAATTCGCCCTTGCCGTGCGTGTATATTATATGCACGTTTTTATTCCAAGGGGAAACTTGATACTTGCTATTTCCGGAGAACTTTCATAAATGTCCATGAAATCCCTACCAGCTTGAGTCTGCGGGAGAATGGTGTTGGACAAGACAAATTCTGCCTACTCTTCACATATTTATTTTGCATACTTCCAAGGGTGGTACACCGCACTACAAAAAATGGCGTGTCCTTACTCCGGGATGAAGGTTGATTCTTCGCCATGCAGCATAGGCTCAACTTAACTATGCGAGCAAAAAATGGCGACTACAACGGACCATTTGGAACGGACCCTTCGCAATGAAGTTTCCCTGTTATTGCCGAATACCTAAATGGTCAAAATTAACTTTAAAACCAGCAGATCTGTTCTGTTCCAATTGCAAAAAGGAAGCTGGCGATGGCTATGCATGTCGTGGGTCGTGGACATAACATCTGGCTGCCAAGAAAGTTATAACACTAATGATTTATAATTTCATACCGCGTTAGAAAGTGATTTGACACGTATCACAGAATTTAAGATTCCATGAAGACAGATTGAGCAAGTTAATTGGAGAAATTAATTAATTAATTAATAGATTAGTAGCAATTCGTTACGAGTAATCATTAGATGTAGTTACAGTCACCGCCCTCAGCGTCAGCTTCTTTTCAAACTTTGAATTGTCCACTATACGTCGGTTACTCGTTGGGAAGAAATTTTCGAACTATCGATATTTGTTTTCCATGATCTAATGTTAATGCAATCATCTCCTACACCAATATTTTATGCAACCGTATAGAGTCTTCTGTAACGGGGAAAATTCCGTGGAACATAATAACGGTAATTGGGAATAGTGAAAGCATATTGAAGCAAATAAAACTGGCTTCTCGTTGAATTAATTTGTTCTTGTCTTATACAAGTACTTTGACGTACCACTTTTCCATTCGATTTCCAACGCAAAGGCGGTCTGAGTTTTCGAACGAAGTGACAAACACTTCATAATCCAACGTCAGGTTTCTGTCGGGGTTTGAGGAAGTAGTTGCCACATCCGATGATCCTCCGATGAATCCAACCCGTGTAATGTGAAACTTTAGCGTAGAAAACGACAGCATGTCCGTCCACACGCTCCCCCTCCTGTTCAAACTTTCAAACATTGTTTTCTATAGTCTTACTAAACGGCCGGCTTTCCTCCAAAACCAAGGGCTTACTGGTTCCTCCGCTCACGACCCCGACTTGGTACTGGATGTCCCCTTCTAGAATAAACAATGGACCTCCGGAGTCCCTGGAACAAACTCCGTTGACCATCGTGTCATCAGTGCAAACTGTCTTTGTGGTTACGGCCGGCTTGTTTTTCGGCGGAACTAATTCTTTGCACTTCTCGTAAGATAATATAACGGTTTCCACTTCCTTGAGAACGTCTGAATATGGGCCTTCCGACGCTTTAATCTGTCCCCAGCCGACAGCCCAGGCTTTCCGTGTTCAAGCATGGCGCAGTATGCATCAGTGGCGAATACCCCATAAGTTGAAAGCATATAAATCTTCGCAGTTTGGTAAAGTGATGATAGATAACGATATTTTGACTCACCTAACTTGGGTACACCTCTACACGCGGGAAGATTAACCGGGCCAACCTTATTACTAAATTTTATAGTGGGACGAACTTGAACGACCGCTAGATCCATCTTCATGCCGAAATTTGGAACTAGACTACAGAGGTTTTAATACTCATTTCGAGAGACGGAAAATTCATATTTCAAGAAAAAATCTAATAGCTTACAAAGCAACTAGGTGGAAAGCAAAAAGCAACATTCTGATATAGCAGGCACACGCTTAAACACATTTCATACACGGAGCATCAAAAGTTCTCATGTAGAAGGGACGGGTCAATTACTTGGGCCTCAATTAAAAATTATCAATTGCTTTGATGGAAAAATCCGGTCTCAATTGAAAATTAGAAATTACAATTAATTGGAAAATAGACTTCAAATAACTATCACCAATTACTCGCCTTTTCGAGAATTAGCAATTAGCAACCAGTTTTAATTGTTAGTTGAACTAGGACTAACAATTTGCTGAGATTTCTTGGCCTAACATTGATGGTCCAAATCTAAATTAATGACGAAGTGCAAAAACACACGTTTTTACTCTTTCCCGTCAAATAGAGTTAATTGATAATTGAAAGTGTATGGTAAATTACGTGCAATATAGCAGAACTTGTGCTATACGTATGCACGCATCCTAATGCACCATTTAAAATCTGCATCACCTTCGAAAGCCGAACTAGATTTTGGAATATAAATATAAATAGACAAAAGCAGAACGTCGTCAATTTCTCAAGACACATTCACCTACTCGTAGTTGTCGTTCACCACGGCATTGATAATGGAAAAACTCTGTTGGCCGACGGAAGGAGCAGAAATATTGTGGGCCCCAACAATGACGATGAATTGCGCGAGGGATATATTTCTGGAACCGAAGGAAAAGCAGTGTGCAGCTGTTAAGATCCACTCTCGGTTCAGGATTGTACCATCGCAATGATGTCCGCCAAGTTTCTTAATCTTTGCCATGCTGGGGTACTTGTGCGGCTCAGCAGTCTGCCCCCTACTATTCTGCCCGATTCCGAGATCCCGAGGTCTGAAATGAAGGATTTTTCATCACCGAATTTATTATTACATTTTGCTTCTGGTTCTTACCCATACAATAGTTCAGGTTCATACGGCGGTTCAAACTTTCAATAGCTTGTCGTGTGAACCCAGCTTGACCATCACCTACAGAGGTTATTAAGCGGTGGATCAAATAGGGTCAATTTCAAGAGCCTTAATGCTAATATGCCAACCTATTCAGAATTATAAATTCACAATACGACAAAGAGTACAACACGACTTCGTGGCTGTCATTATAGAAAAAAGCTGGCCTTTGTTTTGAAATAGTGGACATGGATACATGGTCCTCTGTTTATCTTTCCCAACTCCAGAAGAGTCTAATGACGAGTATAAAAATCTTGATGGTGTCACCATCAAGATTTGTTTACTCGCCATTACATTATCACATCACCATCATGATGATGTGATAATGTAATGTAAGTTTTACCCTCTCCGAACGCATTGTGACGAATCCAAAGGAGAAATAACATACCAAAAGCCCTCATAAAACATGGTATTGAACTAGAGCACAGCCAAACAGTTGTGGCTGTGATAGCAATGATTTGAACCACCCGTTCGAGTAGCTCAAGCTCGATTTGTAATAACTACAGTTCTAAATTTTTATTAACTATAATAATCTGCTAGTTCCCACCAAGCATAAAACACTGCACAAGCCTACAACTTCTTGCTGCACAAGCTGGCATCCGCCCGCCTGTACTTGCTGTAATTGCAAACTGTAACACGCTAACAGAGGCGCAACTGATTCTAGCTCCGACTCATGGTTAGCTTTAGCTTGCTGCAGAAAAGTGTCTCAGTCTCGAAGACGCCGAACCGCACAAGCCCCAACATTTCATGCAATCTTCGGAGAAACACAAGCAGTAGTAATCACACTCCGCTGGGTTGCAGAACGCCGTAGCGTACGAGGACGCTACGAAAATACGAAGATCGATAGAAAGAGCTCTTAGGAATTCCATAATGGCAGATAAC
>WJFA01002033.1:0-17811 GCA_009870155.1 Pseudobourletiella spinata
TGGTGGTGGTGGTGGTGGAAATGTTGCAAATGTATTTGCTCCTCGTTATTGAGTGAGCACATCCCTAGGCGTGTACATATCTTGGTTTTAGAATGAAACTCACGGGTTTGGAATAGACACTTAGGTAAATTGTAAAATAGGATCACGTGGTCAGTGGGAAGTAAAGCCCTGATAATGTGGGGAGGGAGAATGAATGGGGAAAGTATGGGCGGGGTAGGAGTATATATTATGCGAGGAGCGTCGCGGGAAGGGGCGAAATAAGCGGGAGGGGGTGCCTCAGCCTTCCACGGAGTTTCCTAACGGTGGTGGACTCCGGGGTTATAGTTAATGCACCAGTGACGGCTTCTATATTATGGTGGGTTGGAAAGAGGAGAAGAAGGAGATGATGAAGGAGAAGGAACTGGAGATCCCTGTAGCCCTCACCACGGCTCTAGCTGTCAATCATTGTGGTTGAGTTGAAGTTTTGACGGTCCCACCGGTCCAATCGGTTACTTTACTCTCCGGCTCCCCCTCTGATTCATCGACATTGAAAATGTGCTCCTTTCAAGTTCATCTCTTCATCTCTGCATTATGTGGAGCCGTTTGGAGCTGGATGAGGGAGCGAGAGAGGGTCGGGCGCACACACACACACACACACACATACACACTGGCGTACACTATCGAGAAGAAGCATTCACCGTAGGGCATACGACCCTCCTGACGACGTCGGTGGCGGCGGTGGTGGTGGTGGTAGTGGTGTTGGAGAAACACGGCGGCGCTTGAATCCGTATCCATCCGCAACCGTTTTTCCCTCACTTTGTATCCGTCCCCTTGTACTTTTGATATTGATGCTGATTTGGATGTCGCCGTGGCAGCGGCATGCATAGTAGTCCCACCCTTTTCTCCGGATGTGGAATTATTTGCCTTTCCTTGCTTGTATATTGTGCATAATATATATACGTATATGGAAAGTGGCCTTGAGGGTGGGGAGAGTATGAGCACGGAAGGTATATCAACTATATGGCGAGAGAGATTGAGAGAGACTTTATTGAGACGACAAGGCGGGGGGACCTTTTTGAGTGGGAGAAGGAGTGTATTGAAGTAATGCTGTAACCATGTAACTTTGTTGGGGCCCAGCCGGCTTACAACAGACTGTCTGTCTATTTGTATGTACTTGGCGTATAGTGTGTGTGTGTGTGTGTATAAATGTGTTTATGTGTGTGCCTGTGTGTGTGTGTGTATTAGTGCTTGCCCGTGTTTGTGTACATGACTGTATATGTACTGGGAGAGTGTGCGTGTGTATGTGGGGTCTGTGCGTCTCTCTGTCTGTGGGAGTGTCGATAAAGAGTTGGTTCGCGGGTTTTGGGAGGAATTGCGATTTCTCATTCATCAGTTACTCGGGTGGATGTTGGTGACAGCTCCTTAAGAAACAGTGATTGATCTCCCTTCCAGAAGCCATTCATTGAAATGGGTATGTATGAGGGCCCGACTAACCGCGTGCTCGCCCAGTGCTCCTGAGAAATCTCTTCTTTCTCTCTCCTACTCTCTCTCTCTCTCTCTCTGTGGAAAAAAGGAAGAAAATCTTTCCCGACAACTCCAGCTTCCCGTGTATGCTTGTGCGTGTGTGTGTGTGTGTGTGTACCTTTGGTCTATGAAACAGGAGTTACACTCACTTGTCTCCCCGTCATGGAGGGAGAGTCAATTTGGTCCTTTATGTAGATACGGGGAGGCCTAGAGTTGTGCATAAGGGCTGTCAAAATTCTCATGGATTGAGTATACCTTGGAAAGGCTATCCCTGACTATATGTGTAGTTTGCACTACTGCTGCTATGCAACTAGGTTCGGCGAAGAGAGTCGTGTTTAGAATTTACTTTCATGGAAATGCCAAAGGAATTGAGTTATGTCATTATATTGTATGATGATGATGAAATGGAACGGGGACGGATATTCCCCCCCTCCGTCCTGTCATCATTTTGTCGGATTTCACTCTCAACATTGATATGCCTAAGCGCATTAGTTGGTAGTTATATAAGGCGTATGATAATAATAGTATGGGGACTGGGAGACTAGCCGTTGCCTCGGCAACTTCCAGTATCCCCATGGCGGCTGAGGTGGAGGGAGGATTGGGAACTGACGAGAGGAGGATCCCACACGTTCTCCTAGCACAGAGTGGACACTATGCGGATGTATGAGGTCATCTAGGAGAATTGCAAAAAAATACAAAACTCCTAGGTGTGGAAATTAAACTTTGGCCGAGATTTACAAGCCCTAGTTACAAGCCGAAGTTTTCATCACTTCGATACCAAAGGGTATCGAGTACGTCTTCGTTGAAAAATCCCATGTTAAATCCCATAAGGATTTCCCAGTTTTGAGTTTCGAGTGAGTTTTGAAAAACCGCCAAAAACGCCTCCCATACTGTTTGTGCAGGTAATGTGCATGCGGACGGTTTACAAATTCAATGTTTTTCATTTTCTGAAAATTTGATCGCATTGCGAGCCCACACATATAATTCCAAATTTACGTCAGGCGTAATACTATAGGCGGTAAGGGGTGGCTCCTCAAAATTCAAAACTCGGAAATCCTCGTGGGATTTTGAAGATGTACCCCCCCTACTGGGTCCGCAGTAATTAAAACTCCAAAGGCTCAATTCAGCCTGAATTTCCGCACCTAAGAATTTGGCACAAGTATAGTGCTCTTAGATGACCTCTTAAATTCGCAGTGTCCACTCTATGCCGGGGGGACATGTGGTACCCTACCCTTGTGAGATATTGTCTGATGGGAAATTCAGCACATACGGACGTGCGCGCGTAGTACGGGAGAGGTCCAGTATGGAACCGCTGTGTACATTCAGGTTGAGACGTAGACATGTGGATCCATCGGCGGGGGAGTTTGAAATGTATGATGCTCCGAGGCACTGCCGCGGCCATGGCATCATGAGGATGACGATGGTGAAAGATTCATAAGATGAATGTTCTACAGTGATCATCGTCTCAAAAGGTGCCTTTTATGACGGTAGTTGTAATTGAAGGGGATGGGACTGAGTACAATTGAGAGTATTTTTCACATAATCAGCCCCGGGATCCTGCCGTGGCCGGGCTCCCCTGTGCCAACTGGTGGTGGACCGGTGAATATCCTTTGATACTTGAGAATTCACTTGAAGATTTATTGGGTTGGAGCCAACGAGTCGGCAGTTGTCCTCATACTTGAAGGCTACAAGGGTCATCCTGATGATGATGGTGAGGAGAGTCGGGGAAATAGGAGATTCCATGTGCTCTCAGCAGTGTCCCCGGTAAGAGTCGGCTCCTGCATGACCAAGCTGTTGATCGATACAGGATGACGGTAGTGGTTTGTGCGTGTATATACATTCTTATATGTGCGTGTGTGTGTGTGTGTGTGTGTGTAAATGTGGCTGTGGGCATTGATGGTGGTGATGATGAAAGTGTGATCCGTACATGTCCCAAGTCCCTCACCGGGAGGTAGGAAAGGACTCGTCGTCCACCTATCTCGTTTAAACACATGGGTTCAAAATTGAACGGCATGAAATCTTATTATGTTAGATCCCTTTCGGGCACTTGGGCTTGTGTATGTACCTACCTGTTGAGGCCCAAACTGAGGATGTTGATGATGATGATGATGATGATGATGATGACGACGACGACGACGACGGTGATGATGATCATGATGATGATGTGTCCATCTTGAGTACTTTCTCAATAGCCATATGCACGGCCGCCGGAGAGATGGACCATATGGAGGAGAGCCACTATATAAGACACATAAGTGTCCCAGCCTTCATGTTCAAGTGTACATTATTCAGCTGCTACTACAACTACTTGTTGGTGAGCTGGTAGTTCAAGTGGTGGTAGTTCTAGTTGTAACAGTGGCCCAACCATTTATGAGGGAACCCCGAGGTACATATATTATATATATACATACATATATATATATATGTACAGTAACTCCACAACCGTTTTCAAAGAGAATCGGTTCGGGTTACAACTATGGAATTTCATCTGCCTTTGGCAACATACTGACGATGATGATGATGATGATGATGCTGGTGATGCTGAGGATGAGGATGGTAACGACGACGACTACCAAAGGGATGAATAAAATGCCAGGCGTCATTGTACAGGATAAAAGTCCATCCTACCACTTGGATAATACTCATGAAGATGAGCCTGTATGTAAAGGCCCCATTGTGTCTGTGCATGTAATCATCCCGAGCTCAAAGAGTCCGCTTAATAGTGAGCATATAAGGATAAATAGCCTACTGATCAGGGATTAACTCTTCAGAGGACGTAGGATTGTCCACCCTCATCCCTATTCCTCACATCGGGGGATCACATTGGGTTGACAAGATGAGTGCCTCCGTAGTGTATATAGATAAGGCTTGTGTCATTCAGAATGTGCACACTTGGTGAAAATTCATAAGGCATGATTGGAAATGACAGTTGTGCCGTTGTGTGTGTGTGTGTGTGTCTGTGTGTGTGTGTGTGTGCCAGGTGGGAAGACCATGCGGTCGTTTCCGCTGGAAAACACAATATCATTGGATTCTCCCTAATCACTTGCTGTAAACGGATGATGAGAGAGTGATTCGATCGTCCCCGTCGGGGGTCCCGGATTACACGGGCTGCTGTAGTGGGGCTCAATATGAGTGGGAATCATGGGAGCCGATAAGGAGGCCTTGAACTCATGTATGTACACGACATAGGCGGCCCAGAAGTTGCCGTATGGTGAAGAGCGGGCGGAGAAGATGTAATGGAGTCATAAGGCACTCCAGTGGATCCACTTTGGATTTGCAGTAGTGAGGAACAACGAAGCCAAATCAAACCAGGATGCCTATATCCCATAGCTCCCTTGAAGTCCCTCACTTTTTATCAGTCAGTCAACTCTCACAGTTTTTCAACTGCCCAATGGACCCCGCATGGTGGAGCAAAGGGTTCCGATCCTATGCCCAGTCCCACCTGATTACCTCTCACATTTTTTTTCCGCCGCTCTCATAAGGCGGTGGTGGTAGTCGTGGTAGGGATCTCTAGTATGTGTTTGGTGAGTAGGTGGTTGTGGTGGTGGTGTTGGTGGTGGTGGTGGTGAGAGACGGTATGGTTAGAGCACGGTGGATCCATTATGTGTGTCTTTGTGTGCGGGTGCGGACTCTCACAGTGAGGCGCCTGCGAGCAGGGCCCATCCACCATAGTGTGTAGAGCCAGAAGAACTCTCTGTAAATGGCTATGCGGTTAGGCGGAGAGATAAGGGTGAAAAGGATTGAATGAAATTTTTTCTATGCGTAAAATAGGAACCGTAAATTAGATTATGGCTTATGACTTATGTGATATTGCGAACTGATGAGTGATTTAAGAGTGTATTGGAGGAGTCTGCGGGGGTTAGACCGATATAAATGAGCCTTTTGTCGACCTATGAACCGCATCTCGTTTCATTTCAGTCCTCCTCACACTCTCTCATGTATACTCTTTTTCCGGCCCGCACTTCACTTCATAAATAAAGCGCGAGTGAGAGAGCGAGGAGACGAGCATGGAGTCCAACCAGGTATGGACCAAGTCCTGCGTCCACGGAGTAGATTGGTGGAGGAGGAGGAGAAGGTGAAGAAGTGGAAGAATAAGAAGGAGAAGAAGGAGAGGGAAAAAAACTAAATTCAACTTGATTAGTTTAACGATTGGAATGGTGGGATGCTGGACGGGTGGATGGGTTATGCGGTTAGCGGTGAGACGAGGGCGGTTTACCTCTTCTGTGGTAGCCTATGGTCTCCCTTACGGAGCATGTGTTCCTATACGTGTGAATGATGGTGTACCTATTTTTTGTGTACCCCCGCGCATGCATCCGACTCGTGTGGATTGCTTATAGAGAGTGAGCGAGCATGGTCGGTCATAATCATGATGATGAGGATGACGGTGATGATGATGTTGAAGAACAACCCCCGCTATACACTATCACAGCAGCCGCCGCTTTTGTCATCACGCCATTTGAGACAGAGTTTTGGAATCAGGAGTGGTTTGGAATGACGATGGGGTATGGCATTGGGTGTGTATGAGTCTAAGTGTATGTGTGTGTTTATGAATATACATCTATGTGTGTGTGTGTGTGTGTGTGTGTGTGTGTGTGTGTGTGTGATCATCATGACGGCTCTCTGTAGCTGAAGTCGACCAGGGTGGAGGAGATACTGACTGTGCTTGAAGTCCAGAAGGAATAGTGGTACTTCTAGTACTAGTAGCAGCAGCAGTAGTAATAATAATAATAATGCGGAGGTGTCCATTACACTCTGCGGCGGCTCCCAAACTTTTACAACAGTTTCAATCTCTTTCATGTTGATTTCGCAGACAGTTAGGTCGTATTTTATTAGTCGAAGAAGAAGGCGACGAGGATGACGACAGGGACGACCGAGTAAGTAGCTGTGACTATGTAGGTTGTGTGTGTGTGTGTGTGTGTGTGTGGATCATCATCTCCTACAGCTTCTCTTTTCCGATCACGGTGCGGAGCCTTGCACGATCTCTCCTGATTCCTGATCAACTCCGTCCATCATAAGAAGGCTTCCCGCGCTCGCTCCTTTATACTATTATATTGCTCCACCATGTTTGATCATATCATGACACAATCATGATTCTATGTAGATTTCTTCCACTCTTCGTTTTTCTCTTCCCTTTTGGCCTCTCCTCATTCCCGCACAACTGGCTCGCCGGTTGGCACTGCACTGCAGTCACTACTACTATGCTACTGGCTCTCATGAGGATGAGATGAGTAGTGAGGATAATTTATGTGTCATCCTCGTATGAAATGCGGCATGGAAAATCTTCTGACGACGAAGGGATTGAGGTTCCGTAAGTAAGTTTTCTGAGCATGCAGGGTTGAGGCTGAGAGTGTCCGTGTCTGGTGCTATGGGGAAAAAACAAAAGTTCATGATGATACCTCCTCCCTCGCCCTTCGTCACTCTATGTGGCGGGCGGCTGGTGATCTCTTATTATATGGACACAAGCCCTCCTGGCATGCATGAAGTCCCTGAGAGACTCAAGTGCCAGAGAGCACACAGGTGGAGATGAGGTTGGCGGATCAGCATGATTTTCTCCTCACATACACACAAACACACACACAGACACACACACTGCACTGCGTCTTCTCATTCCATTCATTATTGGCTGGCTGAGTGGTGAGTGAGTGAAGTAATTAAATGCTGCCGTAATGGCCATTATTGGAGTAACTGTTCAGGGGAGGTGGCGGCGGCGGCGGCATGTATGTATGTATGATGGATAGGGTAAGAGAGCACTCTATGGGTGAGTTTAGGTTCAAGGCAAGGCGAGTTGGGAATAATAATAATCTTGCTCTCTCTCTCTCTCTCTCTCATTCTCTCTCACTCACTCATTCCTGGCCCGGGATGATTACCAGTTATGCGATGAGAGTTTGCGGCCATTAATTTTGAAATTGACTTTTTCGTTTATATTAATTTTGGCAGTGGTCGTGGTCTCGGTATATATGGAGGTGGAACTAGTGCGGCGGGGGGATTTTTTGGAGAGAAAAAATACATTTGCTCACGTCATTAGGATAAAAATCAGGGTCATAATTGGTCATTTGTTCCCCATGCAAATCATGTTCATCCTCCTCCTGATGGTGATGATGTTGTTGTTGTTGTTGTTTTTGGTGGTGGTGGTGTTGTTGCTGTTGCCGTTGCTGTTCTTCTTCGTCGGGATGATTACGATTCAGATGAATGATTCGTTGAACTGGTCTTGGTCTTGAACTTTGAGGGGTTTAATTATCATTCTGGGATCATGGTTTCGTGCAATACTGACCATGGCCATGATGTATACGGTTAGAGGAAGTGTGTACGTAGGTGAGGTGTGCATGAGTGTGTGTGTGTGTGTGAGACAGAGCGTCAGGTTTGATGGGTTTATGGGAGGGGGTGAATGAAGTTGAAATTTAAATTTATGGAAAGGAGTGACGTGTGTAGACTTTGGTAATAATAATAATAGGAATAATAATAATGATAATAATAATAATCGTAATACCGCCTTGCCCTATCCCGCCCCTCTTCAAGCACATCTCTCCGATGAGACGGTAAAGTCTCGTTGTTGTAGTTGTTCTTGTGGCATTATGGATTCCGCGCATCCTGTATGTACATGACAAGTCTCTCGTCAGACCCTCGAATCTTCTTTGAGAATCCCGTTAGTCAGGCGGCTACACACGTTCCTCTTGTGCAAATTTCCAATAGCGCTACACGAGTTGTTCACCGTTAGGATTTGTTCAATTTTTCTCCTTTGTCTTTCATCATGATGATGATGATGATGATGATGATGATGACGGTGATCGTCGTGAAGATGGGAAAGCCGGTCGGTTGGTTGGTCGGTCGCTCGGTCGGTCGGCCGGCTATATGACTGCAGTTGAGTAATAAGGAATTTTCCAAGTCAGATCCTCTCTGCTATATGAGAAGTGGAAGGGGGGAGTCGTGCAACACTAGTTTACAATGAGGAAGAGGCAGGGCGGTTACATGATTGCTATGGCACATAATATGCTGTGCATTCACCACACAGTCGGGACATTTGCCATAGGAGTGTACAGTACAGTAAGTTTATGATGCAGTGTGTCGGCGGCGACGGTGATGATGATGATGCCGAGGAGGTGGACGACGGCGACGACGTCGGTCCGTTCATTATATTCTCCATATGCAAATTTTTTTATGAAGTGATGAGGACTGACACGACGACACGGCTTGAGATGGTGGTCGTTCCGAGTGTCTATATAGTACTTATTTGGGATGCGGGTTGTGGGATATACGGCGACGAGGCGGCAGACATGTAATGCGTGATCCGTGTACATGTCATCATCCATTATATAAAATCTCCTGCATAGTAGAGGGGAAACAATGTTTGTAATGGGAATGGTGGGAAACTGTGTAACCCGCTGTTACATCGGGTACCCTCGTGCAGTTGCCGGGCTTGTTCCGCGTGTTGTTGCCGATGTTGATGTTGTTGTCGGGGCTTTTGGTGCTCGTGTCGTTGTTGGGCATGAATCATATGGAAACATGGTTGAGGATTATGAATTATGACATGGTTCTGTCTGTCATGCAGAATATTGTTATTACGAGAGGGCTACAAGAGCGGAGCTCTGTGGATGAGGAGGTGGAGGAGGAGGAGATGGCTAAAAAATCTCAGCTGGCCCGATGGGGATGTGTTCTAACTACCACGAGAACATGAGAATTATTATGCATGTGCGGGGATAGGGCCGAATGGTTCGGGCAAGTGTGTGCATGTGTGTGTGTGTGTGTGTTTGAGTGCTCCATATGTATCTCCAATGTGTATCCATGTGGCGCTGATTATCCATGTAGAATAATTTAATAGAGAAAAAAGCCATGTTTTCCCCGTTTTTTCACCATCAATTTCTGGTGTTATTTCATGCCCTCGAGTGCTATTTCATGATCGTGCCATTGGTCCCTATTGTTTGTGTGCCTGTGTGGGTGTGTGTGGACATGCATGTGCGTGTGCACATAGTATGTTTCTGCCTCTATGATTCTCATCATCTCCACTGGCTCTTCCTCTTCTTCTTCTTCTTCTTCTTCTTCTTCTTCTTCTTCTTCTTCTTCTTCTTATTCTGTGAGAGTCGTAGTAGCCAATGTGGAATCATTCAATTGATGGACATTGGACATGACCAGGTGATGGTTGTGGCTTGTTCATGTGCTTTTCCCACCTATGCTCCTTCTTTCCTAGCGTATATATGTGGATGGGTGGATAGGGAGACAAAGTTTGGAGTAAAATGTAGTTGTCGTGTTGTTGATCCTCTGGCGTTGCTGTTTCTGGTGTTGTTGATGGAAGTAGAAATGCGGAACTTGGGTTGGTTGGACATAACCGATCCAGAACATTTATAACCGCACGGAGTGCAATTCCACTTTGCCAGTACAGAGCTTTGGTGTAGTCATGCAGTCGGGAAAGTGGTGGAGTTAGTGGCTCGAGCCATACAGTTTCCCCTCCAGCTGAGGACCGGGACAGAGCAGATGTGGCCCTTAATATGCACCACGCGGGATTGGGGTCGGGAATTGACGAGTGCGGACTGCGGACTCGGACGCGGGAGTTATCCTCGTCTCTGACGGACCAGAGATGGATTGAGAAAAGTGGAGGGGTTAGGATGTCCGATTTGGTGAGGATTTGACGGGTCTGTTAGGGCTCTGTGTGCTGGGAAGAATATGCGTGTACATACCTATGGTCGCATCTGGGCTGAGAGATATAGTTGGAATGGAGTTCTACACTCTACGGGGGAATCTCCAGGGTTTGGAATATACCGGTGATGATGATGATGATGATGATGATGAGAACTTGAGTGTAAGCTGGAGGAAAATGAGGAGGAATCCATGATTCAATGTTATTATTATGGATATGTCCGTCCGTACGTGTGTGGGGGGAGGGGTCGAGTGGAATTTGAGCTGACTGACTGACTGACTGAGGTGATAATTGTGAAGCGCCCGGGGGTTTACTTTTCCGAATCGATATATGAAGATGAGAGCCCTTGTTCATAACGAAGGTGGAAATTTATGGGGATTGGAAGTAGTTGTGGTGCACCTCCTCTAACCATGATGGGACCGCATAACAGCGGCTCATTATGCTCAAGCACATTATTAATCCGAAGAAAATGTTCTTATGACACTGAATTGTTGGGAAGGCCAACGGCCGTCTAATACTGCATAATAACCCGTCCGCTCCGGCTACGTGTGTGCATTTTGAAGGAACTTCTGGCTCATCATATCGTACAAGAGCACATACCACTAGGACTAGGACGGGGATCTTCGTCGTCTTCGCTTATATCCTCAACGTCCTCATCCTCTAGTTCTTCTTCTTCTTCTTCTTCTTCATCATCATCATCATCATCGCCATCATCGTGATCTCGGTCTTTCCCTCCACTCATTCTTCCTGGCATGGGATCTCTCATCTTGAGCTTCTATCTTGCCTATATCTTTTTGAAACCTCCCTTTTTTGTTACCTGCTGGCTCACTGGGGCTCTCTCACTGTATATGAGCCGGGCCCGAGTCACTAGAGCGTGCATGCCATGCATGCATATGCTAGAAGAGCTCATCATAAGCAGTATCATCTTCTCAGGTTACCCATGATTAGGGATCGCATTGTATTATATAGTAAGACGCCCCAACTCCTTCAAAAGCCCTCTTCATCTCTCATATCTTATTATGTTCCGTTTGACGACTTCCCGTTTCACCGTACCAGCCAACGCCACCACTACTATTACTACTACTACGACGACCACCACCACCACCACCACCACCAACAGTAACATGACCATAGCTTTGTCTACCTCCACGGTTTTTCCACACCGTGAGGGGGCCTGTCTAATTTATAAAGAACTGACCTGGAACTAATCTCCCCTGCTAGTTTCTTCTCCGTCAGAGAGAGCGATAGAGAGGCAGAAAGAGATAGAGAGAACCTCCTCCTCCGGATATTTTGCGCCTTTTCCACCTCATTAGCTCATCATGATGATGAGAGGGGGTCGTTCCGGGAGCATAGTGCTGGCCATGGTGAGGTGGGTGGGTGGGCAGGACGTGAAATCTGAGATGATTCTCATCCGGGGATCCGGATCGTATTCTATACGACTGCAACGCACACGCACACATGCAGACACGCACACAGCGGACGATAAGAAGGAAGTGGGATGTGCGGGGATGACATCATTGATAGGAGGAGTGCCATGGTGTGACTCGTATGAATGCCATTGTGGTTACCATGGTGATGTCGGGCGGGTGGGGCCTATCCCGAAGGACCGTTTAGGGACAGTGCCGAAGTGAATTGCGGATGATCATGTGGGGAAGATAAGGGTGATCTAATGGTTCCTTCCTACTTCGTAACTCCTTGGCCGATGCGGTGAGGCTAATAAGAGATGATGGGTCGAGAGTACTGTGAGCCTGCCGGAGGGGATTGTACCATCCTGAACAAGTATTACACGAATTTATTTTTTCTGAGCAAGTTTCTTTGCTCGGCTGGCTGGCTGGTTCCAAGTTGGATGAGCTGACTGAGTGAGGCGTGTGAGTTGAGGGATATGCTCTGTTGTTTTGTGTGGTTGTGTGCTGGGCTAGCGGAGGAATCTGTGAAGATTCATACTGTGAATTGTGAGGAGCCGAGCGTTGGTGGGAGATTATTATTGTTATTACGGGAGGTAGCCCACTACGACTACTACCATAATGGTCCTTGTGTGCGTTATATTATTAACGGGAAATAAATTTAGAAAGGAAAATAATAGCTTGGGAACAGTGTCAGTGGCAGTCCGAGTCGGTTCGATTTCATGTCAGTCAGTCAGTCAGTGAGTGAGCCGGGCCACGGTATATGAGCCTAGCTCTATCTATCAAGTCAGTCATCATCATCATCATCATATGCTATAACTATGAAACTTGGCCCTGCCGTTGCTCTCTCGCTCTATGCCTATGTCTGCCTATGTTCCTCTGTCTCTCAGACTCTTTGTGTTGCAGCCCTGGAGGTACGAGCGTGGTTTTACACGGAAACGGGTGGGTACAATAGGAGGACGGTAGGCAGGAGAGTTTTGAATTAATCCATTGTTTCCCGCATCATGTAAAATCTTCTGTCACGACTTTGTCACGTTTGTTTTCCAATGACAGCAGCCCCTCTGTTCTTCCTTACGAGCAAACACACACTTACACACGGTCTTCCTCCACCTCCTCCGTGGCTGGCTGCCTCATCCCTCCTGCCCTTCCTTCATCATGAATCTTCCACAAACTAGTCAGACATACATTATGATGATGAGGTGGGATGGATGAGTGGGAGTGAGCTGGAGGCTATTTTAATATATATATTTATATATATGTATATATTACATATGGATGGACATCCCATATACCAAGGTCCACCACCACCACCACCCGCCCTTCCCGGACTCGGAGTGCCAATCTTCTGTGTGACTTTTGACTCTTCCCTGTCAGTTTGTGCTTGACTATATGCTCCAATGTGGGAATAATTCCCTTGGAAAATTTCAAACCCACACAAGGGGGAGCTCGTACTGGTTGGGTTTAGAATGGATTCAACTTTGATTTTGATGCACCACACCGACGGCCTTCTCAATGGCCCGTCCGTAATAATAAAGCATTATCCACACACGCTTTTACATGGCGAGTGCAGTTTGGGAAGCTTATAGTACTGGGTCTGGCTCGCATAGTTAAATGGAGCTGGAGAGCATAAAACCATATATGTAGTTTGTAAGCCATGGCGGCGGGAAAGGAATTTGAATGAGTCCCCTTCCAGCTAGGATTAGCATCACTACTATAGATGATGATATAATATTACGGTGAAGCTTTGTGCGGCCATAAAAAGTGGCGGATGACAATGGAGATGTATCATACAAAGGCTACGTCTCTGAGATGTCAAGTGGGGATTTTCAAATGTACTTGTAACTAATGCCCTTGTTTTTTTTCTTGTCTCTTCCAGATTTCGCATTGACAATACGGATCATATCATCGATGTAAATCGTGATAATCTCCCGTATGATCAGGTGAACATCATCTGTCCGGTCTACGCACCTGGTACGAGTGAGGAGGACGCGGAAAAGTATATAATATACAACGTGAGTACGACTTTGACATTTTTTTTCTTTATTCTAATTCAAGACGGACTCATCTATCTCGCGAGGGATTTATCATCGCGGCATTTTACATTTTATGTGCATATATATTGATATCTATTGACGACGTAATTCGAGTAGTGTAGCACGCAGTGGCTGTCATAAACCAAAAGGTATGAATTTGACGGGGTTGAAAAGGCGGGAGCGGCGACGGCGGCCGCGTCACATTGAAGTAGAGAGTTCGTGAGAACGTCAACACCGTGAGCAAGTTGGAAGCAGAGTATCATTGTTCTTGTTGTTGTTATAGTTGTTGTTTTTGAGCTCAGGACTGTTCCCCTTTTATCTTGTGCGGATGAGAGGATGAGAATAGTATAGTCGGAGGTAGTTGATAGTGAAGGATCTGTTAACTAATGTGCCCTCCATCTTGTCTCCATTATTATATGCACGAATTTATTCTATGAGGCCATCGGAGTTCGAGCCTTCCCATATAGCCACCGAAGATGAAGAAGAAGAATAAGAATAAAAAAAAGGAACGGGATCTGTATTCAAGTGTCCTTCTTTCTCTCAGTCAGTCAGTCAGTCAGACTCATGATCATGATGATGATGATGATTACTCTTGTGTGGATGTGAAGCGAGATTGGGAATCGGCATACAAACACACACACACAGCCAGGCAGGCACACGGAGAAAAAGAGCGAGCGAAGGTTATGCTGGGGATGACTTTTTGGAATTATAATTTTTATTATTTCTCAATTCAATTACACAGCCTGTGGTCCCGCTGCCTGAGAGTGGGAATGGCTCTCATCGGACGTTATATTTTATTGCACGCCATCCACCACTCTATGCAAGTACACACGGAGGGAGGGGGAAAGGTGATCCGTCGTCGTTGCCGTTGTTGTCGTCGTCGTCGGGCTGTGTATAGCTCAGGGAAGTGCGTGCAAGTGTGCGTGTGTGTGTGTGTGCTATGGTGAAAAATCGAGAGAGGGAAAGAGGAGCCCGGACGCATTAGCTATCATCAAGGGACGTTTAGTAGCGCATCCATCACGTCCGTATTTGATGGGAAATGTAATTTTTCATTGTGTCTGTATGTGGTTGTGTGCGCGTGTGTGTGTGTGCAAACGATTAAAGAAGCACTAGATTTTTATTTGAGCACTTCCTACAACATGATGGCCTCTGCTGCTGCTGCTGCTGCTACTACTACTGCTCCTACTACCGCTGTGCTCCAACTACTTTAAGGCCAGTAGTACGTTCTCTTGGAAATTTCATTAGGGTCCTACATATTTAAGTGGGAATGTGCTGTGCTGTGGAGCACTACTATTATGTGAGGATCTTTATGAGATGGTGGCCTCCTTAAGGGGCATTTTTCAAAAGTGCAATACTACTGCCAGGCTAATAGTAATGGATGATGCTGTGGATCCGTGTACATATGAAGCACGATTTTGGGCTATTTACAATGTGTACCTGTTCTCAATCCTATGTCTATCTCCCTCGCTCTTTCTACCTCACATACAGATACAGAGTCTCAGAAGTGTACTCTACTGTTATCCACAGTTGGAGTCTATTTTATTCCGAAATTCACACACACACACACACACACACACACACACATGCATACAAAGTCAGTCACATGCATACGCTGCAATTATTTTCATTATTATTATTGGCCTAAATGAGATGTGCTTTTAAAGTAGGAAGGGCTCCGTAGTACTACTCATGTAGAACAAGTATAATTTGCCACTGTGATACGCACAGTGTCCGCGTGCTGACTGGTGGGAAGTGGCACTTACTTGATTCTGTATCATTATCTTCTTCTTCTTCGTTTTGGGTCCCACATGTGGACTGTGGACCTTACTATTGTGGAATTTCGGGACATTTTGGGAATGGGAAAGTCTCCCTGTGAATCCACAGTATGACGAAGGGAAGTTCCCATAGGAATTTGCCTCTGAGCCATTTCAATGCGGAGGTATGTGACATGGTGTGATGTAAGTGATGCGGACAGATCCAATTAAGGATTTTACACAGCCGCTCTACAAAATCCATCATTGTGAGACTTTGGAGGCTATTCATATGTACTCCACTTTGGGTTCTGAGAATAAGAAAGATCATGTCGGCAGCGCTCGCATTCGTGTCCGTTTGTGTGTGTGCTTCTGTGAATGTGTGTGCGTGTGTGTGTCTGTGTGTGCCTGTGTGTGTACGTGTGATATGGGGTGATATGTGGAATCAAGGGATTTGTATGGAAGTTACGGAGTGGATTTCTAGTTACCTGGGAAACAATGGAGGGGAGTGCGCTGCTCTGGCTTTTCTGAGGGGCTTTATACAGCTGAGGGAGAAAAAAAAATCTACTATTTCCGTTGGTCATGCGTTTATTTTCTTTGAATCTCTTTATCTCCCTACTACTACTGACTTACGAGAGAGAGAGAGAGAGAGGATGAGGGAGTGAGCAAGAGAGTGCATACTGTGAGGGTTCCATACTTGAGCCCCTTGTCTTCTGTTCAAGTCATTTATCCACTAATTTTAAATAACTTTCCGTCACGTTCCCGTGTCTCCTCAAATTCTGTGTACACGGCCGCACGATCTGAAGAGGTAGTGGGAAGATTTTATGTGTCTGTTTCTCTCTCTCTCTCTATCCGTGAGATAGAGGTGGAAGGGGGAAAGAATTGTTTCATTCTGAAACTGGATCAGTCTGTTTTATATATCTCCGCCCCTGCGTGATATACGTGGATTTATATATACAGCGTTATATAAATACAATCTGTCAGAGCCACCTTACTAGTAAGGGTATACATATGTGGGATAGGAAAGACCAGTGCAGGAGCACTGGGATGAGCAGAATATGTAGCAATGATGCCTACATTGCACTCCGAGTCTCTCACTCACAGAGAAGCTGAATTTTATTTACATCCCCCCCGCCACCACCTCTCGCATCCCTCTCTGTCATTGACCACTCGAGCCGAACTGAACTGACTTACTTTTTTTTTGCCAGTATTTGTAGTAGTGGAAGCCGAGCGACGTAAAGTGCAGACAGTGGTAATAATAATGATGATAATGCTAAAGGGTTGGACGGAGGGTAGGTTACTATGGTAGTAGGAAATGGATGATGAGTCCAGTTGATAAAAAGGTCTGTACTGTTCTAAAAGTGGTTCCACACACAGCACGTATCCTTGGAGAGAATAAGGAGCTTTTGTAATACTTTTACTTTGTTCCTCTGTACATGAGAGAGGTTAGTTGAATGAGCGGAGTGTGGATGATTATTATTATTGTGATTGTAGGGAGATTTCCCTCCCTTTTACCCCCTTTTTGTATTCCTCATGCGAATTTTCAAAGGAAAATTTACCTCATTGATTGCAAAAGAAGAGTGTGTCAGCCGTGGACACTGCTGTTGTGGCGGGAGGAGTGTAAGCGGTAAAGTTATGGGGAAAAAAGGTAAACGGATGGACGTTTCCATGCTACTGATTCCCTACTCACAGTCGCTCGCTCTGGTTAGTTAGTGTGTGGCGGCAGTGCTGAATGGACCCCTTCTTCTCCTCCGTCCTCCTGCGGAACAATTATCATTGAGGGACTATTTTACTAACTTTCGGGTAAATTGGTTGACTGGCAAGTTTTCCTACCTGAAATGAATTTAAAAATAATCAAGGATTCAAAGCGATGATGATTATGATGTTGTTGATGATGATGATGATGATGGGAAAACGTGGATGATTATAGAGATGACGATGATGATGATGATGATGATAATGAGGTAGAGACAGAAGTGGAAGTAGTTGAAGCACCAGCATTGTAGCAGTAGACAAGCCATGAGGACGAAGTGAGGTAAAAAATTCTTCTAATCATTAACAAAGTAGTGGCATATAGAAGTAATAATTGACTAAAACTGGTGCTGCTACTACTGCAGCTTAGTCGGTCGGTCGGTTGGTCGACTTATACAGAGTATCCCTTCCGTCATATGCATGTACGAATGAGCTCTGGCTATTGCTTCCCACTGTGGAGAGTCATAGGAAGAGGAAGAGTCTTACTAGTTAGTAGTACTTCTATGCGTCGTCGCTCCCATCGGAAATTGAGCTGGAAAGGCAAAATGTAAAATTTAGACAAAAGTTTGCTCTCTTTTCTTTCATCATCTTATTATTATTATCATCATCATCATCACCACCACCACCACCACACCATCATCATCATCAACATCATTATCAAACTCCTAATGTCTGATGATCGGCACCTTATACACACGTACACATACACAGGCACACAGTAGTAGGCTCAGGTTAGTTCT
>WJFA01002034.1:0-17811 GCA_009870155.1 Pseudobourletiella spinata
TGTACTGCAAGGAGCTGCTAGTGGATGAGTACTACGTGCGATTCCAGATTTTTGCCATTCGCCTATACACTTGCCTTGCAAGAGCTCTTGTGGAGAGGACTGACCGACTGCGAGCGGGTACACCATTACCAACGAAGGGGAGAGCACGTCTTCATGCCACTTGGCTTCAACACACAGACCCACACAAATACGTTCGTGGCTCTCACAGAGTTGCAGACTCAAAAATCTTATTCACTTTCTAACAATTTGTGCTACTGACATTCAGTACTGTCGGGTGATTTTGGGCACTAGCCAAAGGGCCCTATGGTTCCGACACTCTTTGCTGAAATTACTGTGGCCAAAGACCACTTGGTGGAAACGGCGCGTCTGCCTATAATCAGGAGTAATTACATGGGTCGATAAGGTAAGTGTGATACACACACACGTATTATTTGCTTTGGTGATTGAATTTAGCGTTTATGAAAGCTCTAGTGAGAAGGGTTCGGCTGCATTTACACGATATATGATTGATCATCATTTTTGCCTGAGAGATTGATTGCACAGTGGTGATATTAGATTGACTCTACCCAGCATGTGTGCGAATGTGAAGCAGAAGTAGAAGAAGGTTTACGAGAAACTAAACATGAGAAACTTATGGGTTAAAGAGTATAGGCAACCCCTGGGATGGCATTTAAGTGGACGGCTAAAAGACGTCGTCTTTTTTAGCATGTTGTGAGTATGTCATTCCAGTGGCTATATGGATTTAACACAGATTCACACGGTGTGTTGGGCAAGTTGCTCATTCCAGTCAAGTAACTATACTCGTCGTCGTCATCCGTGTAACTTGATTGAGAATTAATATCACGAGGATTGTACACGCAATGCTGGCCAGAAAAATGTGGATTTTATGGCTATGCTGTCTTAACTTGAAGAATGTCAACTTTCTTTCCCCACAGCATGCACTGCTGGCAAGGCTCTAGGGATACACGAATGAACTTTTAAAATGGACTGGAAATGAAATTCTATTTTTGACTAATTGATAACCTTCAGTAAATAACTGTGAAGAGTAATAGAAAGGTTGGTCACTCGTCAGCTTTATATATTTTTATGTCATGATTGTTCACAAGCTTTAGGCCGTGTTTATGGGGAAATCAAGTGGGAAAATTGACATTTCAGGGGAAACTGCCGATTAAAAGAATCGGAAAGGCCGAGGATATTTTAGTTGAGTATTTTTTCCCGGTACATGACAGGTGCTTCGTATGTACACATAGTATGTATACACCTAATGACAAACCCAAAGTCAACATGCCGCTGGAATTGGTGCAGACTTTTGGGCAATGTTAGAGCTGGGAAAAAACTCTTGAGGTCCCACATACATTTCTTGAGCCCATCTAAATTGCACAGCTGATTCACCCTGAATTTATGTAGCTTTTATAAAAGACCACATATATGCATTCCACATGGGTTTCACCGCACTGGCTTCACATTTTATGGATCGATACGAGGAGGGCAGAGTACTGGATAATCCTTACTGTCTAAAGTAGTGAAGGAGAGGGAGAAAATATTTGAAAAATCAATTTCCTACATAACTCACTATGCTCTTTTTTCCTCGTTATTCTCCACAGTACTGACGGAGGACCCGGGAAAAACTCGGAAGATATCCCCTTGTACATCACAGACGAAGATACCCAGTGACCTGACTCGTACGCTGCTGCTAGTACTTTCCCAAGTGATGCTGCTGTGATCCATATGTGTGGTGGCAAACGCTTAAATGTAATAATTTCTCCGCGCAAGACGTCATCGTCCACATTATGCGTTCTATATGACATTCAGTTCAATTTGAACTTTAATACGTAATCACCATTGAGTTCCTACACAAGTATATCGCATATCGCTCTCAACTTTTTAATAATACATCACCAACATCATCATCAACCCAGAGTCGCAATCATGAAGATGACACGGGTAATACGGTCGCTGGCCAAGATGATCGACACATACTCCCAGTTCAACCCATCACCGCTTTCCATCAAGCAGTTCATCGATTTCGGTACGCCGCCATAACCATAATATACTCTTGCTTATCTTCCAGTTATTATGCAATTTGTAATCATGAAACTCTATAAATGACGATCCAATGGCATCTCACTGTGTAGTACCTCATCCTTTAAACGCTCGAATGTCATCCTTATCTTTTATGAGAGGAAAAAATTTTTATCTTCCTTCCAACCCCTTCATTGCGTTGCAGTTTCATTCGGAAGAATCGAAGTGGAGGAAGGCTCACCACGTGCCTTTCTTCTTGTTTTACTCCTCCTCCAAAGTTCGACGTGAAGGATACGATGATAGGCTGTTGAGGAGGTGTGTGCCGCTCGGAAATGAGGTCCATTTGTCGAATTGGTTGGAGTGTGACTGTTTACCGTCAAGCCCTCTTGTATGGCTCGTCGGCGTGATGTATGGAGCAGTAACGTGTGCATCCCCCTTCATCATAGTCAACAACTTTGCTCACAATAAATTACGCACGTAGCCTTGACTTGCCTTTCTCCCCATAACTAGTTAATTCCAGTCTATATGGATTCCGACCCTCCAATCTGACTGCGTAGAAGCGAACGGGGAACAGTTTGTATTATAGAATGCGTATAATCTTGTTCGACGCATTATGGCTGAAGGTGTACGATGAGTGCGTGTGAAAAAATATATGACTTTAGAGTACTTCCTATTAGTAGCTCAATATGTTATTACATGATCAATTCCCTACGTGTTTACGAGTCGAGAACATTCTGAGGCACTGTGCTGTTTTCAATCCATTCCACGTGGCTGCCAGCTTCTGTGTAAATCAACAACGACGCTATACGGTATACATCTAAACGGGGACAGTGGTCTGGGGTCATGTAAAGTCTCTGGGATTGGACGGGAGTTGAGGGTGTGAAAGGAAACTCTCGGTGGTGAGTCATCCATAAAACCAAAGCCTTTATACAAGTACTAGTAATTACATCCTCCGTACAGCATAATACGACGTAGAATAACACTGGCGGCCGTGACAAGGCACACGAAGAAGGCTGGTGCAATTTGTTGTTGTTACCCCCATGCCTCATATACCGTGCATTGTGGCCTGTGCGTTTATGGCTTTATATGCAACTTTGTGTTGACGAGATAGCAAAGTCTTGAGTGGCAACACTCTCTCAACTTTTGCGTATTTAATTGCGCTTGTTAACCTTGTTTGATTGGGCAGGTTGAAACAATTGTGTCGTTGGAACTGACAGTATTATAGCAGCAATTGCAGAAATCCCTGAATGAAAGAGAGAGTCTGCGACGCTTTGGGATGCTGTGGCAGAATAGAAATACATATGAGGTTATAGATAGGACGAGCCTGTCTCCGCGGTTCCAAAGTCCGTTGTGGTAACAACAACCTTCCTTCGTTTCATACTGAACTTATTGTCTGCGAGAGTTCATCCCCGCCCCCAGAATCCTTCTGTTAAAATATTAACTGGCCCGTGTGCGTCACTCATCCTGTTTTGGCCCGTGGCTCTCGGCGAATGAGTTGGGCAACAACAAAGGTGTTGTTAGATGTGGTCCACAAAAATAACAACAACGTGTATACACATGTGTGGCGAGCCTACCATATACAATTTATAATGATGAGGTTTCGGTATGTACATGCATAAATGCATACTTTAACCACTGGCTCACTCACTCACTCACTCAGATAAGTTCAACCTTGTTTTCTGGAGCTCTCCTAATCTAGTTTCAGCGGGATTTTCAATTTGCATTGAGAGCCGACAGGGATGTTGTTGTTGTTGGAAATTGCAAACTGGTGGGTTGCTAAGTTTAGAAGTGAAATTGGATTTGAGCGGGTAATAATGATGTAACGGAAACCTTATTTGATGGCTCGGGGTGAGTTTCGTATGCGTCTAGGATTGAGTTCGTATGTGTTCACATAATATTGAACAGATGGTGGCGTCGTAGAGACGGAGAATGAAAGTTTCAAGCCTATTTGGAGATGTATTTTCGCACTGTGGAAGTCAATATTTGCAAGCTAGAGCGCGTCCAATTAATTGTGTATATAGTTGGAATCGTGTCGTGTCTATATAGATGATTTGCAGTGGATTAGTATATGTAGGGGCTTTTGCATGTATATTTTTGCTCGTCTGTCTGTACGTACGTATAAGTACTTGGGCAAACAACTCCGCCGTATGTTCATGACCTTCGCAACGCATTGTGCCGCCTCTTCCTACACGTGGAATGATGAGCTGCTGGCTGACTTGACTTGCTGGAGGGTCCTTCTTTACCAGCAAAGTTGTTATACAAAACTAATACACTCTGTGGTTATCTCCATGACGAAGGATGTGGCGTAAGGACAGACTGGATCATTATATAGGAATTATTGGTGCTGCCCACAAGATTTGCGCACGATTTTTTCATGTCTACCAGAAATAGTTTTTCTTACCGGTAGTAGTCTGACTGAGAGATGTGAGGAAATTATTATGATTTAGATTACGCAGATCGAGTTGGAAATAACATACAACATGATCCTTTGATTTATCTTGGATAGGATCATTTGAATACACGTCCAAACGTCACGCTCACTGCATGACGTGGGATCATGCAAGATCCAAGTATGCCGGCTTGATTAGAGCATATTTAAAAATAAGGAAATTCATTGAGATAGATTTGAGGTGACGAAGGAGTTATGTTTTATGAGGGAAGTGAAGTAGGTTTTGAGCCCATCATGTGCATGTTGTATACATAATTGCATGCATATGCTCTGAAGAGACGACAGATTCTTTTGATGGAGGTGGCAAAAATCCGCGAGGTAAAACCTATTTAAAATTCGGCTGGTTGCATGATGTAATGAAACGACGTTCTGGTTGGAACTGCCCAGGCCCAGGATCATTTTGAAAAGGCGCGTATATTTTAGCGTTGAAATTTGGACGTGATAATTAACTTGAATTTCAATATGGCTCGTTTTCTCGTAAATTTCCGGGAAAACTATGAGGCCTGCTGGAAGCTACTGGTGATTTTGCCATGCCATTATTGTATACTGGGTTTTCCGACGGGAAAGTTAAACAGTGGAGCTCGAGCTCATATGTTGCTATTAAAAATCAAGTTCACCGCTCGTCTAACGACGCGCCATTCCATTTGTAATGCTAAAATGAGTGAAGGATGATGACATGATGATGAGTCACCGTGGTGCACAAAGGGATTGTTCCCCGTTTGACAGCAGAGAGACTCCAGCTGAATGCATTTGATATTGAACGTCAGGAAAGAGTTGCCATGTTATCGCGGTTGACGAAAAGAGTCGGATTTTGTTGGCGGAACGTAAACTTTAGCAGGCCTTGCTTGATGTGTGGTTGACTTAAGGAAGTTTTTAACCATGTTCGTCAGAACCAATTTTATGGTTGATTTTATGTCATTTCTGTAGTAAATTCGTTCTGGAATGATTCGTAAACGTTCTACATGGGAAATGACTCACGGGCTCACATCAGGAAGTTCCCACAATGGATAATAAAAAAAGAAATCGGTTCGTCTCGCCGTGAAAATTGAGCTCTGTGTAAAGTTGAGTGCGGGACGTGTTGGAACATTCTCTGTCAGTTTGGAGTGGATGAGTTCTTCTGTCATCATGTACGAACGTTGCCGTTGCCACTTGCCGCACAGTAGACGATCGGAGGGACGGATGAGACCGAGTCCAAAGTCCAGAGTTGGCTATGATTGCCTGCGCTTTGTACCGGAGTGGGATTTGCACACTTGCCCTGCACTCTGTTGGTGGCACTGATGCAGGCTGATGATGATGCAGTTTCACTATTTCATTTTGTAGTCCGTTGTTTACACGGCTATGAACTTGGACTTTGGACTGTAAGACGGTATGGGGTTGAGGACTACGGACCGAGTGTGTAAACACTCTTGTGCTGGTGGGTTAACAGACGAAAGGTCTGTTGTGCAGAGGCGCTATATTTTTAGATCACGGAAGATGTTAATCGGAATAATTTAATGTTGGTAGCAACAGCCTGGTGAATTCCTAATAATATGCTTGTCGGGTCGGGATGAACCCTCACGTGGGTGTCGAGACGTTGTTTGGCATTGGACGTTGGACTTGGTCGTATTTACGTGGCGCAGAATTATGTTTTCACTAATAAGTGCATAATAAGTATCTAATTTCATGAAGAATGTGACGTGCTGGTTGTAAAACGCTGATTGTTTTCCAGAAAATGTTGTTGCTTTATGTTACTTTGTCCTTAGCAATACTGCATTTGCATGGCAAGGAAAGGCACTGGGTTTTAGTTAGTTTGGTAAGAAGAGGTTTGCATTCATGGGAGGTCAGTGCTGGAGAGTTGACGTATTCGGTCCGTCTGTTGACTCAGGAAGCAGTTTTCTCAATGCTGTTCTCGCAGAAGTTTTCCGCATGCATGATGTGAGAATTTTGTGAGAGGATATTTAAAGTTACTTCTGTTGAGATACCATGGATGTCATTGCTGGGAGTACTGGTGTGTAGCTGATTAATACTGATGGATGTTGATAAGATCGTGTAATTAACTTGTGTATGCTCGTGTGATTACAGGCCGAAATGCGAGTGAAAATCAGTCATACTTGTTCCTTCGCAAGGAACTCCCCGTCAGACTGGCAAATATCATGAAGGAGATCAACTTGCTGCCAGAAAATCTTCAGCGAATGCCCTCGGTGAACCTTGTACAGAACTGGTACTTACAGAGCTTCGGGGAAATTCTGGAATTTGAAAGCTCGGAAGATGACCCGGAAACGTTGGCAAAGTAAATAAATAAATGAATAAAACTGACGGGCATGGGAGAGTTATGATGTGTGCACATAAAGCGCGTTGAGTGCATTTCATTGAATTTTTGATGACCCCTTTTTGTAGGTTCGTGGAGACCTTGGCAAAGATCCGGAACCGCCACGTGGATGTCGTGCAGACAATGGCTGAGGGCGTGATCGAACTGAAGGAGTCTCACCCGGTGGATGTGGGCATGGAGCATAGCATTCAGTACTTTCTGGATCGATTCTACATGTCCCGTATCTCCATTCGGATGCTCATCAATCAGCACAGTAAGTCTGGTGTTGTTGCTCTTTGTTATAGCATTGTATGCTGTTGCCGGCACCGGCTTTCGTGACTCGGAGTGTCGTTTTGCTCCGTGGGTTGCGTCAGGAATGACAGTGTCGTGAAGGTTGGTGATGCTACTTGGAGAACATTGGGTGTGAACATACCCATATTAAATAATGAAAACCTTCGTTTACGAGGGAGGAATGAAAGAAGGGGAGGAATATTTATGATGGAATGTGATTGCGGTGAGATTATTATTGTATAACAATAGCGCCTGTCTTCACAAATTCCAGCTTTGCTCTTTGGAAAGGACCGGGCGCGGGAGACGAAACACATTGGATCCATTGATCCCAACTGCAACGTGATGGATGTTATCCTGGACGCATCGGAAAATGCTCGTTTCCTCTGCGACCAATACTACCTGGCATCACCTGAAGTCATTGTGAAGGAGCACAATGGTAAAAGTACTGTGACGTGTTTGTTACAACCGGCCTTTGACTCTGAATGGTGTGCCTAATTAGATTATGTTTTCTTTATTTCGAAAATAGAGACCGGCGGAGGGGCTCCAGTGCAGATTGTTTACGTTCCCTCCCACTTGTATCACATTGTTTTCGAGCTGATGAAGAACGCGATGAGAGCTGTTGTGGAATATCACGGTACTGCGGCTGCATCATATCCCGCAATAGAAACATTGGTTGTCTCAGGGAAGGAGGATGTCACAATCAAGGTGAGATTCTCCATATGCGCTATCAATGTAGGTCAGGTTCATTTTGCGGCTCCGCACTTGGGCTCCCAATGTAATCGTATGAACACAAGAGTCCTCGTATTATAGTGATTGATTATTGTTTTTGTTTGTTTTAGATATCCGACCGCGGCGGTGGTATTCCCCGCCGAAATACTGACCAGTTGTTCCAGTATATGTATTCGACGGCTCCGAAGCCGTCTCCACATGACAGTAATTCTGCACCTTTGGCAGGTATGGGTTTTATGTCAATATTTTCAACCTTTTGTAGGTTAAGACGGTGGGATATTGAAGTATCGATTTTTTTGCTTGATGCTTGCTTCTTCGTCTCAGTTGTAAAAGATGATGATGATGATGAGCAAGTACGGGATGGTAAGGAAAAATATTAAGATGTGGAAAGACTGCACCATAGCTCAGTACCCCGAGTGGCATCTCTGTACGCACGTGCTCCCATATATTCATACACCCGTGTAACTTGCCACTTGCATCTCTGATTAGCTAGATCCCATTGTAGTCCTGCCACACAATTTGCCGCCAATATGCACGTATCTATGGACTGCCCCTGCCAACTGTTTCGAATGTACGCCCGGATATGGGCTGGAGTTTGGTTGACCGTCTGCGGGAGGATAGATTTATTAATGATGAATTGGTTTTTCTTCCAGGGTATGGTTATGGACTTCCATTGTCGCGGCTTTATGCGCGATATTTTCAAGGGGACCTGCTCGTAACCTCGTTCGAAGGTTACGGTACAGATGCCATCGTTTATCTCAGGGTATGTTCACATGTTTTTGGATTTGATTGATTTGAGGAGAGGATGGAATTTTGGGGATGAAAAAGTTATGAGGTAAATTTAATACTCATTTTTGAACCTGAATAATTTTCAGACGCTGTCCAATGAAGCGACGGAACTGTTGCCCATATTTAACAAGACTACGACGCGGCATTATAATGCAACCATTCCAACTGCTGACTGGAGCTCGACAGCCCTTTCCCGTGGCATGAATTCCCAACGACACCCATCATCTCAATACATGTACAGATTACAGTGATTTTCTCGTTACTATGCATAGTTCTACCTGCGTTCGTCGCATAGTCAGTGTGTTTATTATATTACAAATATATAATAGATATACATATATGTAGAAATAATCACGTTATATTCGGTACAGTTTTTCTTAAGTCATTCTTATTTTGTATACCACGTGTATGTGTATGTATAGTTATTATCGGAGTTACGTTATCGGATCCCACGGTGTTGTCATTGAATGAGTCATGTACACACAGAAACACCCGGATGTAGTTGATGTTCCGTTGCCCTGTAGACGTGAGCAATGCGAAACATAGAGCTCGGGAATGTGAATGAGATATATAGACTAGGTTATACATACACACATATAATTTATGCTTGTTGCACATTGAGCATGCTGGTATTTTTTTGTTATTTAAGGAGCGGTTTGCGGTGGATGTGTGAGGGGGAACATTATTGGCTTCCCCTATAAATGTCATGAGATGGTTTTCCTCTATATCCTTTCGTTATCTAGCTCTGGCACTTCGGGAAGCGTGGAGTGGCCAGGAAAGTGCTCATCATATGCTTTTTGCTTTTCATTCACAGGGATAGTAACGAGGATCTGCAGGATCCGAGCCAGGACGACGACGATAAAGTACGTTAGTTGATCTTTTCGTTGAAAAAAATTCGTGTGTGACGTAGTCGTCGTTCTGTAGACAGCTGATGCTGAGACAAAGCTGATCCGAATTTCCTTCAGTTTGGTTCGGTTGCAGTTAAAATGGTGTTTTCCGGGAAAATGGGAGAAAAACTGTATAGGAGCAGGTGTTCACATATTGCAGCGTTAGGGTGAGGTAATAGGTACGATGGGGTCGAGGGATCTCCATGTGTGTGTGAGAAAATGTTCAGCCTGATTAATGGCGGCGACAAATAATTATTGTTAAAAACTAACTTGTATTTAACTTGATATGTACGTGGCCAACCTGAACTTGATGACCGTATAGTCCATTATGATTGAGTGCTACAACAAGAATCCTGTAACTTCCGACACCCTAATATTGTTCACTATTCTGTGAAGAGTCAAGAACCCGCACGTGTATTTTTTAATAATAAAAAATATATTGTAATGTTGACGAACGTCGTATAATCATATACGAAAAATAATAATGATGAACCACTTATTTTGAGATAGTGAATTTAAGGGATGCCGTAGAAATGCAAGTATATACATATATATGTAATACATGTCAAAGTACTGTAGTCAAAACTGATTGTGTACACAGCGTATCATCATCTCGGATAGCGTGAAAAATTCTTCACCACAATAATAACTGACTAACTTCTAATACTGGCAGCACATGCATATTTTTTGGATTGAAGATGAAGCTTAATTTTTATTATGGTCCCACAATGACCGCAGGAGTATTGTAATTGAAAATCTTCGGATTTTTTAGTGTACGAAAACCCTGTAAAAAGTGTGACGGTTTGAACGCGGACGATCGGGAGTAGATTTCCTGTGCAGCATTTTCCTGAACGAAATGTATAACCAGTATATAGAAAGAATGTTAGATTTTCTACAAATAAATTCCGACTAGTATCTCAAGTCGTAGAAAACATCTAATAATTATTTTACTACGCTTTTTCATAAACTTCGAACTTGTAGCGTATTCCATTCTCTTCTTGTTCCTCTTGGGGCACTTCGGGATCCCTGCATGGGACAGTCATTCGAGTAATAAAATTAAAGGAGGAAATAATTGTTGGTGTGAAATCCTTATATCCTTCTGGTTTTTGCACTTACGTTACGAGTTTAAACTTGGTTTTATCGAAGTCAGGGAAAAACGTATCACATTCAAAGTTTTTCAAAATCCTGGTGAGGTAAATCCGGTGACATAAAGGGGATTCCGCCGCCATCTGGAAATCCACAGAAGCATAATATATACTCGATATTGAGGCATAATTTTGCTAATGCGCACTTTACGCAATTGTGATTTCGTTCGTGGGCTTCCTGATGTATCTCTGTATACCTTATACACTCCGCTCCCTCCGATGACCCAAACTTTTTCAATTCCTTTGGCTTCCTGACACGTCGCTAGTCCCTTCATTGCCTCGTCCCAATTGGGATACAATAATTCATTTTCGGTTATCCCTCTGAAAAAAGAGGTCAACTTTACCGCAGTATTACAAAAAATGCCAGCCGTCAGTAAAGCAGGTGATGGGGGGGACAGAAATTGTTCACATAAACAAAACATTAATTAGATACATTCTATCAGGTATCAGGATTGCCGCAACCGGTTCATATAATGCAGTAGGATAGTTTTGAAAGGCAATTTTGGCGGGTAGTCGTACAAGGATTTTGCATCCCCGCTGCTGCTGAGAATAATGTTGAGTCTCCCGTAAAGTGGCCTATATTTCGGAGGTATCGACTCCCATGTGCGCCGGCCCATGAGCACAGCATTTATTTTACCCGAACCCGGGACTTGAGTAGCTGTAGTCATGCGGTTGAAATATGCCATTTCCTTCCTACATTCGAAAGACAACATTTTATAAACTCACTCATGATTAAGGATTTTTGGCTTCATATAGGTTAAACATGGTTAAACTTGCTTCAGTCTCCACGGGAGGTCATTTTTATAACCTATTCCCATATTTTCGCAGGCTGCTGCGATGAGGTGTAGCTTGATGGTCATCTCTCTAGAACTTCTTATCTTTGGCCACAGATTATTCCTTGAGTAAACTTCTTGAGGTTAAACCAACTCAATATCACTTTCCTAAATGGTAAAAATATCCGTATATAAATGTCAGTGAAGGAGGTTAAGAAGGGGTAGGGCGAGATAAGAGTGGCGTTAGTTCACGTCCTCCACAGAAGATTATAACTACAGAGTTTCTCGCCAGAAAACAATACTGAACACTATGGTCTATGGCTTTCAAGTGAAATGCATATTTTGACATTTAACGAATGCGTCACTGGATGCTTCAACAACGTGATCTTTAACTTCCATCCAAATTATCTCCGGCGTTCTAGTTAGTGAGGACTATACGACTGTGTGGTGAACCCTGACGGAATAAAATTCGGCATGTCTTTCATCGCCAAAACTATTTTCGCTGCTGCTAAATTCCCGGTAAGAACAAAATATCCAATTATTACAATATTACGGCAGAAACACCAGAACCCATTTGCACAGCAAGTTTGATAACAAAGCATGCGAGGGGTACTCTAATATGCTTTGTACTCAACCGCTCATTTCAGTACAATTACATGTTAAACTTTGGGGTTACTGAACAACTTAATGTCCTCCAGTTAGCTCGCAGTTGCAAAAGCACTGTGACATTTACGTAATTTTAATCCCAAGTGTTCACGGCAGGCTAACAAATGCATGATACTACAATCTCTTTTGCGTACCCATTATAAAATCCACCATTTACATATACACGCAAGTCTCAACTCCTTAATATTTAGCAAATGCCCTGACTGCTTAACATTTGTTCCTTTAAGATTATTACAACGGATTGTAAGGAAAATTAACAGTACGTGAATTGAAAAACAAGATGTTGTTTGTGATGCCGAACTCCGACGTCTTTGGATATGGCGTAAAAAATATTAACATACAGCGCAGAAGTGTGGCCGGTTAACCCAGCCCAATTTAAGGCACAGACTTAACTAACGAGCCGCGCTACAACAGTTGTGGCTATGCGATTATTCCTCAGAAAACTCAGGCGTAAATGATCCATCTTGGGGCACGCCGAATCTCTCTCAAATGAGGACAAAATGAACAGCTAGTAGCAATAATCCCATAATAATTTAATTTACATTGCCACCTTGTAAGGTTATAAAAAATTACCTAGAACTTACAGTCTCAAAATCCTTTCTGAGTTTCAAGTGGACCTCTGTCAGCACTCTACTGCGTGCACCGGTTTGTTTCTGCTGAACCGAGAAACAGTCAATATGAGCACGTCCACGCTGATTACCGCCCGCGCCAGTGAGTAGTATTTCAAATGTGGAGACCACTGCACATTGCAGTGGTTGTAAATGCGAAAAAATGTTATAGTGCTTTAAGATCCACTTGTACTGTATTCCTATTATACTCGCACGGTTCCCTGTCTGCTTGTCAATTGAGTGGTTGCAGGCATGAGGTTACAGAAGATTAATTGATATTGAGAGTCGGGACTTACAGAATCCAATGAGCTGAGGAGCTGACTAGCTGGAAAATCTCTTAACGTTTCCCTTTTAAAGTCAAACTTGGTGAGTTATTTCTGCCGCTTACACAGACTGTCCCATTGAAAATTCATGTAACACTCGAAACGGACAGTATTTTACATTACAAAATCGGTTTTTAGTTCGGTTCATGTTGCCCAAGTTTTTGGTGAGCGTATTGTTGCGTCCATCCAGCAGTATCAACTTAGTCAGGGTAAGGCTTGTTACTCTTATCCACATCGAAGGTCACGCCGTTCAATATAAGTCGCAGTTTGGAATTATCATAATTATGTGCTAGTGAAGCTGTAGTCAATGTCAGTGTTACACGCAAGCCTGAGTCCGAATCTAAAATGCGTCACTGATGAAATAGGGTAGCCATTACTGGCAAGTGATCGTTGTCGTTGTCATCATGAATCCAGGGGAAATGTAACATTGAATAGTGCAAAAAATCTTTATAGCAATACTTTCACGGAAACCTTCATGTTGCCGATTAAACTTCCCAGGTTTTCATACTTTTTGCAAAGAACACGGGGTAGAAACCTAAGAATTGTACCTGTGTAATGACATGACTAAAAGATTTATACATGAGGCGACTCGCAAGACCAACAAAATTAAATTTCACCAGTACCATTAATAAGGATGTTGGGCTGAAAAACGTGCATATTTTCGTAATCCTGTTGGGCTCCAGATTTGCAATTGCAATACCGCAAGGTTATTATGCTGATTGAGTGATTTCAATCCGCAGATGCTAAACACGTGGTCATACTCAATGCAAAATCTCTATATATATCGTAATATAACTTGAGATATTCTGTGAAGCTCATGATAAGCAGGCCAGCATACTCATACTAGGTAAGCAATCTAAATCTCTATCGTAAGACACAAGAAACCAAGTCATGCTGGGGAATATCTCATGCCAATAGGGTTGGTAGATTTAATTAAAGCACAGTGGTTATTGCTTCACTTTTACTGCGTATACGCTGTGTGCGTCAAAGAAATCCTCCAGAGATTGGAGCTTTTAGTATAGTCAATGCATATGACGAGAATTTATTCCGTCTGCTAATGCTTATGCAATGTCTTCACTGGCTTACTTAGCAACTCGTGCCGACGATCTGGAAGAGGAGGAGCTGAGCTCAGATGAGATTGGCTGGTCCAGTGGGCAAGCAACTTGAAACCGTAAGATTAAACTGCGGGGCCAAGGTCGAGGCAATCAGGTTATTCCAGTTTTTTAGTCTCTGGTTAAGACGCACGTGAACCTCTGCCTTGCAACAGCAGTCGCAATCTTGAGGGCAGCAGATCGTTTGGTATTCACGTTTGTCTGATGACAATCATACTTCTGCTTGCAGTTTTGTAGTAACTGAATGTGCAATTATTTATGCGAATTTCGGAGTCATCGCATACAACCTTTCATTCTTTCAGCTACGAATAATTTTACCCAACAAGGTAGGAAGGGAATAATGAGTAGGAGGAAAAGAATTTTTAATCTTATATTTTGTAGTTCTGCTGTATTGTGATTATAATGCACTGTTTTAAATATCTTATGTAACACGGGTTTCCTTTAGCATTGGAGCAGTTAGTTTTGCCTGCAGTTAGCGCGAGCCGGTAGCAGCAGTAAATATTTTGGTTGTATTAAATTGGTATTTGAAGGGAGAACTCTCTTTTATTTTGCAGAGTCAACGGTTTTCCAGTGTCCCTCTAAGGTCCTTAAACAAGATGTCTCAGAGCTGGACGGGTAGAGAAACCCTCGCTGAAGATGATCCGGAGATGTGGCAGCTTTTGCAGACGGAAAAGAAGCGACAGATTGGTGGACTTGAACTTATCGCCTCTGAGGTAAATTTCTAAATTAAATTTATCGTACCCAGAACTTGTTACATTTTCGCGTCGTGTGATTTTCAGAATTTCTGCAGCCGAGCGGCTTTGGAAGTGTTGGGATCATGCTTGAACAACAAATATTCCGAAGGTTACATCGGTGCCCGGTACTATGGTGGAAATGAGATCATTGACAAGATCGAAGCTTTGTGTCAGAAGCGAGCCCTGGAAGCATTCCGTCTGGATCCCGCCCAGTGGGGAGTTAACGTCCAACCATACTCCGGATCACCCGCTAACTTTGCCGCCTATACCGCAATCATGAACCCCCACGATCGTATCATGGGACTGGATTTGCCTGACGGTGGACAGTACGTCTTTCATCGGCATTACAAATTAAAGTTTCTCAAATTTTCAACTAACCTGTTGATTGGTTTTTTTCGCAGCTTGACCCATGGTTTCATGACTGACACGAAGCGAATTTCGGCAACCTCGGTCTATTTTGAATCCATGCCTTACCGACTCGACCCCAAAACTGGTAAGATTGGTTGCTTACATTATCTGTAAATAAGAGCTCAGTGACCTTGAACGGCGACGTGAAGGTTATAAACTGTAATTTGTTTTAATTTCAACAGGCTACATCGACTATGATAAATTACGTGAGACTGCCAAGCTGTTCAGACCCAAGGTTATCATCGCGGGCACAACTGCGTATGCACGACTGCTGGACTACCCGAAGTACCGAGAAATTTGTGATGAGGTTGGAGCGATCATGCTGGCGGATATGGCACACATTAGTGGTCTTGTTGCAGCTGGAGTCATTCCCTCGCCATTTGACTATGCGGACGTTGTCACGACAACGACACACAAAACTCTTCGTGGTGTCAGATCCGGGATGATCTTTTACCGAAAGGGAGTGCGCAAGCACCCAAGGACTGGCAAAGAAATTCCGTACGAGTTGGAAACCAAAGTGAATACTGCTGTGTTTCCATCCCTGCAGGGAGGACCTCATAACCACGCCATTGCAGGAGTGGCTGTAGCTCTCAAGCAGGTGTGTGAAACTTGGATTGTTCTAAATTTTGTGTGAATTTGGTTGTTATTTAAATGCCACATTTATACGAAGGCCACCGAGCCCCACTTCCGTGAGTATCAGGAACAAGTTCTGAAAAATGCCAAGGCCATGGCCGCCCGACTACTGGAGCTGGGATACGATCTGGTTTCGGGTGGAACTGACAATCACATTGTCTTAATGGATTTGAGACCCAAGGTACACAATCGGGAGCAAATATGTGTTCTTAAGCCTTTTCTGGTATTCAAGCAAATGTTTAATTTCCGCAGAACTTGGATGGGTCACGTGTGGAGGCTGTCTGTGATAAGGTTCACATAACTGCAAATAAGAACACTTGCCCTGGAGATAAGAGTGCCTTTAACCCAAGCGGGATTAGATTGGGTTAGTTGTGATTTGAATTAGCCATTTCTGTGCTAGCAAAAATGGAGGAGGATATAATGGTGATGCTATTCGCTCTTCTACAGGTTCTCCAGCTCTAACATCTCGTGGTTTTGACGAAGCCGATTTCAAACGAGTGGTAGATCTTATCGATAAAGCCGTTCAGATCGCGGGAGTTGTGAAGACAAAAACTGAAAAACTGAAGGATTTCAAGGAATTTTTGGACAAGGATCCTGAAACCGCGGAGAAGTTGCGAGCACTAAGGGCTGAAGTTGAAGAATTTGCTTCAAAGTTCCCCATGCCAGGATTTGATGACCATTAAATCATATGATAGAACTTTGTGTTTAAGATTTCATAAAATCTTCCTCTTGTTTGTTAAGCTTCCATTTCAGAAGTGCCATTATTACGTCGCTCAGTAGTTGAATTTGGTGGCGCAAGTGGTGGTAAAGCGCATATTTTTCGATGCTCAGCAGTTCCAAATAAAGGCAGTTCCGAAGTAGCACAGTTTTGATTTCGTTCTACATATTGGCAATTTTACGCGCGGAAGTTTTTTAGAGCCTCCAGAAAATCAGCCAATGGAACCCTGTACTGCTCCTTTTCGACAATTCCGCCACCTGCCGAATTGGCTCCAGCATTTGAATTTATTCCTTAATTTATAAATGGGAGAGCGCAGAACGACTGAAATAGTTCGCTTAAATTTTACCCTACAAGTAACACAAGCGCCAACTGGCGGAGTTTCCCGAACCGAAATTGTGGCTGATTCTAAAACCGCGCCGGAAAGTACAAGGCGACATTGTCAGGTGTCTGCGTTGTGGCGCACAATGCCGTCACTCGATGCAACACAGACTCTCTCAAAGCTGAAGGAGTGGAAACTCAGATTTGACCTTTCTGGAGGGTCACAAAGTTTCAGGTCATTAGGTGCAAAGGGGGTGGTAAATGATGTAAGGTAAGGCATTGTAAATTAAAACCCAGTAGGATCGCCCAGTTTTGAGTTTTGAAGTACCCGTTAACACGTATTGAGCTGAATGGCATGAAAAGGGACAATACCTATCGGCTCCCAACCCCAACGCGGTGAAATTTTGAAGAAGTATAAAATGTAGATTTTGATTCAATCATCCAATCATCATGCGCGTCATTCACATTTGACAGCAGGAGAGATATATTTTGGGGTTTCGTCAAAAATAACTCGGAATTAAAAACTGGTATTTTCTTTTGGGATTTAACATGCAAGTTTATAGTCATGACGTACTCCCTCGTTAGCGACGATTGACCCAAAAATTAGTTACCCTGTGGTTGGGTCACGTCGGAGTTTCCGCTCCTACGACTTAGTGAGAGATAATTTATATGGATAGGGTCTACGCTGCTGAGGCCTACGAGGATCTCGGCGCCATGAAAAGCTGTCTCCTTGTCAGAAGACTATATAGGAAGGCTGCAGGCCTAACCCACTTCAAGACTTCATTCTTCCTACCAAGTCAACAAATTTTGAAATATTTTACAATGAGTACACCATTCACAATTCTCTAAAGTATTGCTTTCAAGTTATCGGATAGGAAGCAAAGTCTATCAGGCGAAATGAAGTCACAAAAAAGTAATT
>WJFA01002035.1:0-17806 GCA_009870155.1 Pseudobourletiella spinata
TGTGTGTGTGTGTGTGTGTGTGTGTGTGTGTGTGTGTGTGTGTGTGTGTGTGTGTGTGTGTGTGTGTGTGTGTGTGAGTTCAAGACCGTTTTGGCTAGCTGGATGAAACCGTTGGAAAATTCACCCTTGTGATGCTGACGCGATACGCGGTTGACGAGAGGCGGGCGGCGGCGTCGGCTGCGTCTGTGGATACGTATTATATATAGCCTTTAGTTCCTTTCAGTGAAGGGGTCTTTTTGTGTCGCTTTTTCATGTTTATTTAGGGGGTACGCCAACGTTGCTGTGTATGGCTCAACAATGAGAAGTAATGCTAAACATTTGAAGAAGTGTAATAATAATCTCATGATGCCTGTGAGAGCACAGTGGCGGCGGCGTAGACTCTGGCTGGCGAGGCCTGCTACCTCCCGCTTAATGTTATTCGCAGGTGTCGGGAGTCGGCGACAGTTTCTCAGGGATTTTAATGAACTCTTTAGTGGATTCATGGTATTTCTCTTGAAGTGACTGGTCCGTCTTTTTGCACAAAAGCCGATGGCTTTCGCTCCCCTGGTCATGCACTAACACATGGTCATGTACCCCACCCGCGGAGTTGAATATGCTGTACATGTACACACAGTACCGACTGGGAGGTTGGAGGGGATTTCTGGACTGTGAATTCGTAGTATTCGGATTGCCGACGACGAAAGGAATAATGTAATCATGTTTGAGACTTTAGCGGAGCTGTGTGAATGCGGCAAAGATGAAGGGCAAACTATAATGGTAGCAGTGGTCAAATCCTTTAACCTTTGACGTACATAATGGGGTAGCTGGCTGGAGCGGGAGTAGAAACGATGCATTATATATGGCGGCCTATGCTGTGTGAACAGGCGGATGGACGCCTGTGGGGTTCAAGTGGGAGCGGAAGTTGTGACGGTTACTACAGTACACAATAATGGAGGGGGATACATGGAATCGGGTGCTCAGCCAGAGAGTCCTTATCTCAACTCTCTCATCGATTATTCCGAAACTCTTCTGACTTGATTTTGCAATCACAATCCCCGCCATCGTCTGCCCTTGAGGGAAGAGAACCCGATGGTGGAGGAATACATTATTTTCTCGAGAGGCTTAAAAAACTTTCTGCACGCCGCGCCGTTCGGATGAAAGGGAAATTTTGTGGGAGTTGCTCACACTGCTGGTGTACAAACTTTTTTGTGTCGAGTGCAATGTATAATATTTGTGCTGTAAATTGAGGAAATGGGATTCAACGCGTGAAGTCCATGTTCCATAAAGTTATAGTCGGGACAAGGGGTGCTGTCATAGTGGTCTAGTTGGAGGAGCAATCTCAGTAAAAACTCAGCTATGCGGACTCGGAGATGTTTTCCTTGGTTTGCGGATGCGAAAATCCCTCCCGCCTGGTTCGAACACTGCAGCACACACACACACACGCACTCAGTGGAAGTTCTCAGCACTTTGACCCTTCCTTACGGGGGGGGCATGTATCCATGGAGTGGATGATGAATGCAATGTTCAGTAGTTCATGGCTAAAGCCCTTCATATAGACTTCATCTTATATTGCTTCTTATATGCGTCCACACACAATGTAGCTCAAATGAACCTAGTTTTTTCGAACCCGAAGACATAGTTGGTGCTGCAGCATTAGGAGCAAACTATAAATCATCCCCCATGGTTGAGTTTTTACGCCGTGTGAAGGGCCCGCCGATCCAAGACGTGGGGTCTGGGATCGAGATCGCTATATAGTAAGCTCTGGTTACGAGTGAAATGAAAGGGTCAGTGCACAAGACGATGGCGGAGACTTGTAGGATGCTTCCCATATGTCATTCTGTGGTAATAATAATATCTTGGTGGTGCGGGTTTCATTCAACTTTTGACTTTTTTTGCTCATGCCTACGTTTTAAAGGCTGAATGAAGGAGCGGCTGTGCGTGCATATTCATGCACGCTCCTTCCATTCACTACTGCTTGAAGCATGGTGCGAATGGGGCAAGTGACAGCTGTAGTGATGGGGGGGAAATCGCCATTGAAGACCCATATTATTGTCTAGGAATGAGCAAGTAGTGTTATAGGTTACCTCGTATGAAATGTATGAAAGTTTTAGTATGTGTAATTGTGTGTGAGTGTGTTTGTGTGTGTGTGTGGTTCCCGAAGCTATGGCTTTATATGCCAAATGTGACAGCTCTTGTAGTACGCATAGCCTGGGGGTAAAACAAGTGTCACAATTTTTCGCAGAGTTAGACAGCTGTGAAGGTACTGAACTGTCAACTGAGTGGAACAGTGAACCGTTGATGCGTCCGCGTTCGTAAAATATAACTGCACGTATGTGTGTGTGCATAAAATATATTTGCTTGTGTGTGTATGTTAAAAGTCTGTGTGTGTACACTGCATGAGACTAACTTTGAGACGGGCCAAATCCCACAGTGTGCAGTTGTAAATCCTGTGACAGACGAGCTCCTGGAGCATTTATGCAATCAATGATGGCAGGACTTGTGTGTGCTACATCTATTTGTGTGTCTGTCTACACTTTTGTTGGACTTCGAACGTCATACATACACACACTCACGGCGGAATAATGCATGTCAAAGTGCCGTCTTCATCCTCCTGAGAGGATGACCGGAGGGAGTCTGACTCGAAGCCTGTAGGCCATGCACTTCCTATCCTCACCATAATGTTGGCATGCGGCCGTAATGGGATGTGTGGTGGGATTATTAGCAGGGTTATTCAGCCTCACTGTGAGTGAGCGCATCTCGTGAAATTAGCACTCGGGGTGTTGTTTACCCCAACGTGTTAAATATTTACTTGTGAGAACTTCACCTAGCGTACTAATAGGATGCACTGCTACTACTGTATCTCCTACTACTTACTTACTATTCTTGACCCCTTTTGTCAAATTTATCCGGCCTACCTCTTGCACAGAGACTCATCATGAGAGTTCTATTTGCGCGTAAAATATGTGAAGGAGGGTCATGGCAGTGATGGTGGTATGTGTTCGTTGCACAGTTGTACAGTACAGTTGCGGAAGCCTTAGGAATTTTGTCTCTCTCTCTCTCTGGGGATGTGAGTGGGTTTGGGCCGGATTTTTGTCAACTACACGGGATTGCTTTTGTCCTATCTTGAGTGAGTGGGACTGTTTATGCACTGGGTTGATGTTGGGTAGATCGAATATGTTGAAATGGAAATGCAGTTGCAGGGCAGGGGAAAATCGTATTGTTGATTATTGGGACAGTTGAAATGACTTGAAATATGTTGGGCATCCCATTGTGTATTTCTCTGCGATATTTTCCTTTCCTTTCGTTTCTAGTAAGATTGAGTCTATGCGTGCGGGCATGCATACATCAGAGTGTGTAGTGTGTGTATTAATGTGTGTATGTGTGTAACTTACGTATATACATATACGTGTGTCAGTGGTGAGTCCATGTTGATGCACTAAATGACATACGTGATCCCTTCCTTGTCAGTGCATAAAACTCGTTGTACATTGACTTCGTTTTTTCTGCCGTTGTCCCTCTTTGTTTTTCACCATTCCGTATGCTCCTCTGAACTATTCAGCTCTGCGAAGTAACTTTCTCAGCTATTTTAACTGCAGTACAAGAGGTGGTAAATTAAGTTCGTGTGGATCCCAGTAGTGGGAAAGGTATGGCAGCATATAATAGGATGCGTTGACATAAACACGGTTCGGCTGGTAGTGACAGTTGCCTCATGCCGTGCTTTCCACCTATATCCCTGGTCCTCTTGTTATTAACTTGACGGTACGCAGTTTTTATTGTGCCTTCTCTAATTCTATCAATTTTACCAAGCATAGTGGTGATGACCAGCAGCAGGAGCGAAAGTTCTATACGGTCTGGCTTTGAATTTGGCCTGGCTATGCTGCCTGCGCGAGTTACACCAATCGCTCACATGTACACGATATAGCTGAAGTGAGGTTGTTATTGTTGCCATTATTACTATTGGAATGTCTTACAATCCCAAATGCTGCGTCGGTCTCTCCTCTGACGGTGGAAGCTATATGCTACTAATAAGGCTCATCATTTTTTGGGTTATGAGAGATGAGTAACAGGAGCCGGCGCCTTACTCGTACTCTGTTGCTGTTGTGAGGTGAGATTTTTTGGTAGTGATCTCTCATGTGCGGGGAAGTGGACGAGGACAGTGGATACCTTGGTCTATATTTTCATAATCTTTTTATCCATTCCTCAGTTTTCCGCATCAGCTTCAGCTTCCTTTACCATATATCCTTGAGATGGGCGGAGCAGGAGCGGACCATTGGCCATATTATGTTACCATTTGAAAGTATGTGTGAGAAGATGGTGGTGGTGGTATGGTAGACGCTGCGGTGAAATTCAGATTTTTGTCTGAAGAGCACGACGGATGACGGGGAATTTACTCCTTGGAGCATGAAGTCGTGTTGTTGACGTTGACGTTGTTGGATTTGACGTGGAAGCACTAAGTGCTGTATGTTGATGTGATGTATATAGAAGATGCGGCCTGACTGAGTGAGGTGAAAGTATAGTAATAGTTGTCTGTTGTGCGGGAAGAAAAGTGAAGAAGTTGACGATATAGATGGGACAGGAGGAGGGAGGAAAAAGTCTGTGGTCATTTTTCCCCGTGATGCGGAATAAAATGTGACAGGCATGCCTGTCGCATGGCTGACTAGATGATTTTGTGCCATAGTAATTTCCGACGACTCATTGTCATCATCAGAAGGTGATTTTTTTGGAAAGGAGAGAAGATGAGGAAAATGGTGGGAAAAACGGCGCGGCTCCTCCATAGCTCCTGTCCCTCTGACTGACAACTAGATGAATCTCTGTAGAGACAATTACTTGACTGATTGATTGCACTTTGGCTGTGGTTAATATTCTGCGAGCGCGTCTGTCTGGGTTAAAGAAGATAGTAACAGTTATTTATGAAGGGGTTGTGGTGTGTGTGTGTGTGTGTGTGATGCCCATAACTTTTTTATTGAACATTTAAGTGGAAGTAGACTGTGAGCGTTATTTTTATACGGAGAGAATCAGATGTTTTCGTTGGTTTTATGCATATGTGTGTTGGTTTATCTGGTGGTTCATTGGCTCGTGGACCCAGCACGTGCCCTCTGCTGAAAATGTGAAAATCCATTGAGGCGTTTCAACTCGGAGCTTAATAATAATATGATTTGTCAAGTAATGTGGAGCTGAATAAGGAACGAATGAATGAAGGAAACGTCAACGCCGTCAAGTTAGTGACTACATGGCACATATAGTATTACTGCTGATGATGGCTGTTGGTGGAATGTGGAATGTGTGGAACTAATTGACCGGAAGGCAAACTCATCAAATGAGGAAATTGTAAACATATTTCCGTTCGCTCATCATTTAGGCCGAGGTATGTATACATGTGTGGCGGATATAATAGAGGCGTGAAAGTTTTCGTTGGGTGCACAGCACACACAGATAGATTTCAGGTTTGATTTTTTCGTAAGAAAATTATCTCCACTTGTCAGATGCTCCTATCAGGAGGAATCGATACTTTGACGTTAGTGTTTGTTGTTCTTATGTATGAATTGTGTGTATGTGTGTGTGTTTGAATGTGTGGGTGCTTGTCTGTATGTGTGTGAATGTGCGCACGTGTGTGTGTGTGTTTGAATGTGTGGGTGCTTGTCTGTGTGTGAATGAATGTGCGCACGTGTGTGTGTGTGTTCGATACATCGATGAGTTTTGTGATCGTAAAGAAAATTTGCTACACAGAATACAGAGATAATCATAAAACTTTCACTTGTTGAGTGCGTGAAGATGGGAATAAGTGAGGTTTAATGAATGACGTGATTCTGTCAGTAGTAGTCGTGGTAGTATCGCACAGACACACATCAGTTTGCCCAACAAGGGATGAAGAAGATGCAAACGTCTGTGTATGTATGCCTGTCTCATGCTCTTTGTGTGTATGTTTGTGCAAGACATATTATTGTTTCAGAGCTCTGCACTGGTTATCAGTGTGTAACGAGCCTAAGCCCTTGTTTAGGGGCGATTAGTGGTTTTTTCCCTTGGAAAATCAAACAGAGGGGATTTTCCTCTAGTGCAGCCAGGGATCACTTGTCGTAACTATTTGGATGTTGACAATGGGACGAGATTATTCTGGCATCAGCGTCTGCCGATTCTTGATAATATGCATTTAATTATTATTATTATTATTATTACTATGCAGATGTTTTGGAACATTGTAGTTGGCATGTTGTTTGATTCGGTGGACCTGTGGTGGCATGAACAAACCTTAGGGGTGGCTGACTCGACAATTATGAATATTATTTGTACCAATAGGTGCAACTCGAGTCCATTTATTGTATGATACGTACGGTGATTGTTTATACATGACAGGTCAGATATTCATTGAGTGTATTTGATTTATTTTTACAGCGTATTCATATCCCATCGTCACAGTCCAACGAGGGTCACTCCTTCGACTTCAGTCTTTCATCCAATGCAGATATCGAGGGTCCTCAAGGAAGTTTCGAATGTATTCAGCAAAATGGCTCAAGGTGAGATCGGATGGAGATGAGATGATTTTATTGCTAATGGATTATTAAATGACCCTGTGCTGTCTTGTCCGATGATATGAAATGATGGTCTTGTATATTAAGTTGTTGCTGTTGTAGTTTAGTTTTAGTATCCTGCTTCAGAATATTATTAACTCACCGGACAAGCGGCTTGTGGCACGAAAGCCTGTATAGTTGAACGTGTGAAGACGAAGGTGTAAACGGAGTTATTAGCCAATCATCTGGTCGTATGTTTCGAGAGAGAGTCAAAAGTTGTTTTCCGCATTTGAATGTAGCTGCAATTCTCCCACGTTGTTGCCCGAATGAATCTTGATATGAACACTGTGACTTATTATGGTTTCAAAGTTATATGCTTGAGCCGGAGTTAGATTATTATTGCTAGCATTGGATCTTGGCAGAGTTGTTGGAGTTGTAGAAATCGAATGTAAAGGAAGGTATCAACCTGGATGTGGAGTGGAGAAAAAGGATTAAATTATTTGTTTGTGTTCCCACAGACGGGAGGAGGAGAATGATGAGGATTATTGTCAGAATAAGAGTCAAGATGATTGAAATTAGATCGTCGTTTACCATGTCGTGGAAGGCTCTGCTGCCGTCTGCCACGACTCATTTATTTTCAACCTGTTGTTGTTGTTGCTGCTGCCACTATTCTCTCTGTGGGAAGTTGAGGAGGAGTGGATGAAAACTCGTTTCGAAACCCCTCTCCTCCTCATGCCTGAATAAATTTGTCAGCTATTATTTATAAATTGGAAAATCTTTTTTTTTATTCAACATGTTGTTCCGTAATCTCATTACGCCATGAGATGCCTTTTAAAGAGCGCGCCTGCCTTGTTTTTATTATTATTGTCTCTTCACCGATGACGTTGACTTACTCTTGTTTGTTGGAAAGGCGGAAAGTGCTCTTGTGTGAACCCACTATTCGGGTAGATAGATGCTTATGATGGGGGCAAAAACAAAAACGGTAGCTTGTCATTTAGGCCATGTTTTTCTTTCTGTCAGCTATCATGTTTTACTTTCGGTCTTCCCATTCAACTCTATGTATTGTTTCACCGTGGAAGTTATCACTGTTTTAAGAAAAAAATGTAGAGAGGTTCGAAGTAGAAGGAAGTTGAGCTGTAAAAAGTGCAGGAAATGGTGGAAAATGTGGTGCATTTGGGAAATTGGCTTCTGACCGCGACCCCTTGAGCAGAAATTATGTGAGGGGTTTATGAGTACCTAACTTGCTATTGAGCCATAGAGTCACAGTAATGTCGAAGCGGAAAGATTGAATGAGCCTCATCAGGCTGTGAGATTATGATGCAAGGAGGAGCATTGTCACAAGTCACAGCAGCGGCCACAGAGTATAGAAGAGCATAGATTGACTAATGTGGAAACTATCCGTGGCCCTTTTGAATGCTAATGTGTTTATGATCTTGAAGGATGGAAACTGATTGGTAATTGCCGTGCCGAACTTGGCAGACTGTAGAATTGCCAAAGCTTGTAGCGGTTATCAGGGTAATTAATTGGTTTTACTGGCCTAAATGGTCGGGTAGTAAATTTTCATGCTTGCCTATGTTATGATGCACGTATGGGAGTCAAACCCATGGATAATGCTGAGGATCTGTCTCCATCTCTGGCCTTCCTACGGGATGATTTGGTGATGTGTATTGAAGCCTGTACATGTTATGGGAGCGTATCCACAACATCCTGTTTGTATGATTGAGCCGCCGCTGCTGTAGCTCCTTGTGTGCCGATGCCGAGATGATAAAAATATCAATAGAATTTCCTAGTATCCACACGGCTGTATAACACATAGAGTATGATAACTCTTTAGAGGTGTGAATGAAGTTGAATTTAAGAAAGGGATAGTTCCACCTTGAGCGGATGCTCAGGGGATGATTACGGATTTTGATATGTGATGATTAAGGCGAGGAAAAAGCATACGTTCGCGCGCAAAAATTAAAGGGCCAATGTTATTTTTCCATAAGAGCTCTTTAAATTTGACCGTTATTGACCGTTAATTATGCGTTTTCCTCGCCTTAAGTGATGATGAAGGTGATTGGGGTCTCTGTCGTGGTCATGTCATGTGGTGCAGGATTTAATATGTATGATGACGGTATGATTCCGGCCGTGTGTATGTGTGTGCCGTGTGCATTTTGTGTGTGTGTGTGTGTGTGTTACGAGATTGAAATTGGACGGGAAGTAATAATAGCCCCGTGTAATTGATGTTGAGGGGTGAAGCAGTTATTATTAAGGTTTTGGAGGTGAAGTTTATAGTGTGTGGATTTTGAATGGGGAATTTATAATTGACTGTTGCAGGTCGCCGCTGGAGTCGATGGGGACGCTGCCCCTCAAGATGCGAATCCATGCAAAGGACGATGTGTACGATTTAACGCGACAAAAAATTAATTATGTTGAAGACAAAAGAAAACAAGACTGGTACGTGAATGTGTGATGCAATTATAAGTTATGGTGATGATGATATTGTTGCTAGTAGGACTATTATTAACGGAATTAATGTTGGGTAAAACCTCAATATGTTGTAGTGGGCCGCAATTGAGTTTCTGTATTTTGTGGTTTTTGTTGTTGTTGTTGTTGGGATTCGGGAAACAATTATTATTACTTGTAGTATCTCTCGTGCTAATCTGAACCTATTGTAAATTTTCCTTTGTCCAGTGCGAAAGAAATTAAGCAACCAGGTGCCGAGAATGGAAGGAAAGTGAAGAAGAAATTGGGGCTGGTCCATCAGCAGCAGCAGCCCCTATCGCGTCGAGAATCGTCTCCCATTTCAAATAATAAAAATCATAATAGCTACCCCAACTCCAAACCCTCTCTATTAGGTAACAGCAAGTTTTCCAATGGATACCACAACTCATCCAATAATTACTACGGGAGCCACCACCACAACTCCTCCTCCAGCTACAAGCATAGTGGTGGTGGCATCAATTCCCATGCCAACGGACCCACGTCCAAAATGTCACACGGACAAGGGGCCACCATGGATGTGTCAAGGAGACCGCTCCGGTGAGTCTAGAAACGTCTCCTGCCCGCCAGTCCTCGATTATTAATCCCCGCCATTTACATTATACAATTTTACCCAGCAACCCGCCGGTCTCTGCTGACGTGAACCGCTTTTGAGTATGTGGTCAAGTTTTACTCTGAGGAGCAGTGGTGGAAGTTAGTTGGACATGCAACGCTCCTTTAAAGACTCCCAAATTATTGAAATTTTTTGTGGGTTGACTTTTCTACAAATCGGTTGCTCAGATTTTCTAGGATGATGAGCTCCGCCATCTCTGAAATTCTTCCTGTTTTATATTATTAATTTGCCTGGTCGCTCCCGCAGTGGAGGAGTGAAAAAATGTTTTCTTGTCCCTTTTCCGACACGTGAGTACAAACAACAAACTTGTAGGAATTCATTAGCCTCTTCTGTGAGCCTCTCTATTAGTGGGCTTGGACATTGGTAGGTCAGAGTTATTGTCCCGTTCATTAAGCGTTGAGTGTGCAATGTAAGAGAGTACGGCGCTGGATTTTTCCTTGGATACAAGTAATAATTATCATCCTTTCCCCCTGAGTTCCCTCATGGTCGGCGGGTTTCCGTGTGTTTGTTTGTGTGTGTGTGTGTGTGTGTAAATGAGCGTGACCATCCCTTGAGTAACCGTATGCAGCTGCATATATATGTGAACGTATGTACCACAGTAATTAATACTAAATGTTCCTGATTGGAGGAAAAATCATCCTGCCCTGTCAAACTTTTTTCACGTCTTCAATAATTATATTTATGTATACGTATTGGACGGTACCAGTGGAGGATGAAACGTGAGTTATGAGAATCTTTTCCAACAGAGTTCCTCCTCTTCTTGTTCTTCCTCTTAATTGGATGAGCAATTGCGTTAAATCCCAAGTCAGGGTTACAGATAGGAGCTCTCTCTGTGCATGGATTCTGGAAATTTTCTGACGATTCCGACATGTATATATTGTTTGTCACTTGAAGCTGGCTTAGAATTTGTTTTTAATTCCACTGTGCATGTGTCTGTTGTTTGCAGGGAACGCCTGATACACATGTTGGCTCTGAAGCCTCTGAAGAAGCCGGAGATTCTCGCTAAATTGTACAGAGGTACGGAATATACGGACTTATTGTATGAGAAGATGGGATTTAAAATCTGTAATGAAGATGGTCGGGCGTGTGTGTCTGTCTGTGTATTTATTATTATAATGTCTACAAGGTGTACGGTACAGTGGAATATGGACGGATGACGATGATTGCTTGGAACATTATTCGAAGGAATAACTCTGTGTATTATAATATAATGCTATACGCGCCCGACAAGTGCCTGTGTGTATGTGCTGCTGAGAGTAATGTTAAGATTAGATAAAGAGAATTGCTATTGTATTTTTTTCTCCCATTTGTGGAAGCATTAAGAGAATAGGGATGGATGGAGTGCTCCGGAAGAATGAGGAGAACTGGTAGAGAAGTATAACCGACGATGATTATTACTATAATTATGCTCCTGTGTGTTGCACCAGCAGTGGTGGGACACGGAGTCGGTGTGTGGTGGAAACCCTGTGTGTAGTGCACTAGGGCAGTTAGCAAATAAGCCCCCGTAATGAATTTCCTTTTGAGGTTGAGAGAGTGTGAAATGCCATTGAGGCTACGGTATTATGGATGAAAGATATTAGGAACAGGGAGGAGTGAGAAGAGAAAATAAATTATCATTAGTGGAGGGATTTTGCTACGATTATTCTTTCCAATCCAGTGGAATGACTAAAAGGCAGTCATTAAGAACGTCGCCTGCCTTGAAAATTGCTCTCAATTTTTTATCTATATATATATATATATATATTTACTGCGGTAGTGCTCATGGCTTGATTTGTGGGGTGCCGCGATGGGCCGCTCGGGTCGGCGGAAACCTGTTGAGTTATATTCTCTGCCTGTATGTTTGTTGATCCCATGAATAATGGAATTCAATTTGAGTGGAACCACTCAATAATGTAATCTCTGTAAGTAATAAGAACACAGTTGGGCACCGGCGGCGGCATGGAAAATCCATAGTTTGGTCTTTCCCTTGCTGTAGCACAGTAGATGAAGAAATAAGTTGATCCAAGTTTCTCTCTTCTTCTTCGTCAGGGTGGCGGTGGACGATTTTGATTTTTCCCCAGCAATTTCGCACTCTTGAACCCCACTGTTCAGGTTTGAGGATTATTCTGAGACCCAATGGGCCTATTGGTCGACGAAATGAGTTATTATTTAATCCCACGAGGATTAATGCCGTATGCCAAATAAATGTTTTAAGGGGATTTTCATCCCTCCGCGCTACGCTTGGAGAACTGTGACAGGGGTAATAATTAGGTAAATCTGTTGAGGAGTCACTTTTTATGGGGTAGGATTTATTACGAAAGAGAATTTTTTCGCTCTAGAATGTGAATATGATATGTGTGAGTGAGCCTGTAGATATATGTCTGGTTAGTGCAAAGCTGAATTGCTCACATGCATTCTCAGACTATGCAGTTGGATGTGAATCAGTGTGAGACGGACCGCACTCCTCCTGTCACAATCATTCGGCAAGGACAAAGCGGAGTGATAAATAAAGAGTTGAAAGATTATGCTCGCTTTATTATTATCATATGTGTATATGTACGTATTGCGGGAGTGGCTGTTGGAGTTTTGAAAAAAAAAATTGTTAACTATACATCAATAGGTGTGCCCACAGCAGCAGCACGCCCGACCTCCGTTGATTTAATTGTTCTTCTTGGGGGATTTTCCCAGGCTTCTCTGTGGGGTTTGCTGACATGAGTAATTGTAATAATGGTTCTTTTCCTACACTCACTTGCAGATGGGTTTAAGGATAAGGATAAAAAGTTGCTCATGATGACCCTCCAGCAGATCTCCCAGCTGAAGGACAATGTGTACAATCTGAGCCGCGGGATTTGGAATGACGTTCATGAAGACTGGCCCTTCTACACGGAGGAGGAGAGACAAATCATGAAAAGGTGCGGAAGAAGTGTCCCTACTGTGCGACAGTTATTTTGTTGTTTTTTATGTAAAACCAATTAATTGGATGAGTATGCCTTTTGACTCCGTATCCTCCTAACACGGCAAGGTTATTTGTACAACCTTATGGACCCCATATTATTGTACAGTTCGAGTGCCTTAGTTGGGCAAAATTGTTAAGAAGAGATGAGCTATTTAGATGGAGATTTGAAGCGATGGGTCGCGACGAATTTTCTAGTGTCATTTCAAGTTTTATCTTCATGCCTTATTTCTTGGTAGAAAATTAAAGTAAGTTGAGCCTCATGACCACCACCAGTTTCCGGTGTGATGCGTAGGTGGCGGACCTGTTAGCCCTGAAGATTTTACCACCGCTTTTGATAAAGAAGAGAATAGGTTACGGAAAAGTATGTTGATCCTTTGTTTTTTGACGAGGTTAAAAGTGGATTTTTCCCCGTCGCTAGCACAAAGACGAGTGGAGGATAAAGTCCGGAAAGTTGTGATTGCGCGTGTCGTCGTGTCGCTAAAGACCATGGATAATGAGCCAGGACTTCTCACAGGGTGTAAATTTAAATGATGATCATGATTGTTGGGAGGGGAGAGGAAGACGAAGGCTGCAGAGGGAGATTTACATGAGTGATATAAATGACGTGGGTAACCTTGGGTATTGACGCGTAGATAGACCATTATTGTCTGCATATGTGCAGCGGAGTTCCCAGAATCTCCTCTGTGCGTGAGCCTGCTCAAGGGAATAATAATAATAATATTGTTGAAGAATAGGGCGTCTGCGGCGGACTTGCGTAATGCCCTTGTCTTCTGTCCTCAATGAAAATTATAAACTAGCTACCCCTTTTGAAGTTGTTGAAAAGGGAATCAGGGTGACAGTAGGAAAAATTTTTTTCAGATCATAAAATCAGATTTTACTTCTGGTGTGAAGGGCATTTTGGCGGGAGGAAATAATTTGAAATAAAAAAGTTGGGAAAAACAGAGTCAAAAGCCGTTGGGGATTAAAAATTGGAATGATGATGATGGCTATTATTATTATTATTCTGGCGGCTGATTTGTCGGCCAAATATTTTGAGGATGACGAACTGACTGCTGTTGTTATTGATGCGTATAGGCGAAAGCCGCAGAACCTGACACCACCAGGAAGTGATTGCAGCGTTGGCAGTGGAACCAGTGGGAGTAGCTCCTCGCCTCGAAGTACCACCTCCGGCTCAGGCCACTCACCAACGTCTTACACAAGTTCAAGCAATTACTCCTCCAATTCTAATAATCATCATAACCCGTACGAACGTTCGAACCCCTCGTACGGTGGCCCAGCCGTGAATAAGTCATCGTCATCATCATCGTCGTCCAATTACTCAAGCCATAATAGTAGCAGTGGGCCCTTACTACTACCGGGACAACAACCCATGCACGGGGTGAAGAGACCGAATAGTAGTAGTAATAGTAATGCCTATGATACGAATAACAATAGCAATGGAGGACCCGGTGGCCCTTTCGGTCCCATCGGAAGTGACGGTGGTGGTGGTGGTGTTCAGAATTATGATAACATTCCAACTCCACCCAAGATCCAGCGCGTGTCCCACTTCAAGCGGCCGAATTGTAGTTCTGGTGGAAATAATAGTGCCAATATGAATGCTCGGGGCGAGAGTAATAATAATAATAGAGACAGTCCAAATGCGAGCAAGGAAACAATGTCGGCGTCTCTCCAACCGCCACCGAATCAACAGCAACAACAACAACAAACCTCTCCGTACCAGCAGCACCGGTCCGGAGGTAGTCAGAGCAGTGGTTATAATCAGGAACGATGGAGTCCTACCATGAATGGGCTGGCCCCTCCAAGTAACCATCGAAGTCCCAAAAATAAAGACCATCACTCACCGCCGTACAATAATAATAATAATGTTAATAATATTAATAATAATAATAATCTAAATAGTAATAGCAATCAGTCTAGCAACACTGCGTACCATCATCATCACTCAAGCAATCACCACAGCAACAGTGGGCCGGGTCGGGATGAGATCGCACCCAATAACCCCAATGGCATGAGTACGACGACGGCGATGACCAACTCAACCTCCTCGTGGTCCTCCAGGAATGGCCATCATGGGAATTATCCGCCCCCGCCCCTTCATCACCTTCCCCAGGACAGTGCTTACGGAGCCGCCGAGTCAAAATTATCTGACGCGGAGGAGAATGACTCGGCGGACAGTGGGAACGGAAGTAGTAGCAGCAGTACGAGTAGTACTTTTGGTGCAAGTGGGAGTCATCATCAATCATCTAGTGTGAATGCAAGTGTCAATAATAATCATACTGTTAATAGTAATAATAATAGTAATCAGAGTGGTGGGTCAACCAAGTCGTCGTCAGTATATTCGTCGTCGTCATCATCATCATCATCGTCGTCATCTTCATCTGCTCCTCTCACATCATCCTTGTCATCCGCCGCCGCCGCCCCCTATGGAATCCCCACTCCTGACTCATTTGTGAATACTGCAAGTACTGTGTTGACTCCTGGTGCCGGGGGTGTACCGAAACGTGAGCGTGATTATGATAATAGTACTGTGAGTAGCAATTTGCCTAGTGGTTGTAACCGCGTGTCATCGACGACGAGTAGTGGGACTACCAGTGGCTTTCACACCCCCCAGTCCTCCTGCAGTCCTGACAGTCAAATCGACCCAATGATGATGCAGCCGCATCATAATAATAATCAACCGCCACCGCCTCCTCAACATCACCACCATCATCAGCCTGTACCGCCGCAGCCGCCATCATCACATCAGCCGCCGCCGCCGCCGCCAGCGCACTGGAAAGAGTCTCGGAGTGACCGTACCAAGGACAACATCCTCGTGGAGAAGGAGAAGGAGAGGGATAGTCATGGCAGTCATGAGAGTCGCGGGAAGAGTCGGCATAGTAACAGTAATGGGATGCCGCGGGACAGAGTCAAGGACAGAAGTCGGAGCGATCGAGACCGGGACAAGGATAGGGGAGGAGAAGTACTCATGATGGAACGCGATTGTGATCGGACTAAATCAGAATTTCCCGATTATCTCCTGTAAGCAACAACAACAACACATACGCATTCCTCATAATATTATTCCTGAATAAAATAATGTATGGAATTTCCTCATCCTCCCTAAACTTTTCCTACTTCTACTGAAGTGTCCCCTGTACGAAAATCCTGGGATGACGTCAAAAGGCTTATAAGAATCCAGCGTGTACATTTGGTGTGTTTTTGTATTGTACCGACGGGAATGAAGGTCTTACCCCAGACAGGCAGGATTCCAAACCTGCTTAACTAGCCTCCGTACCGATTGCGGCTGCTGTTCTGCAGTGTGGAAAAAAGTGGCTTTGGAATTAGAATTGATGTCCTGTCCTACCAGACGTCATCCTTCCTTGATATGCAGGCTCCTCTATATATTGTCATGGATGGTCGCACGGATATGCGGCAAGTGTCCAGAGATGGGGAAGCAACATGGCATACAGTTGACTGCCTATTGAATCTATTATTTTTCTCTGTACAGTGAATACACAACGATCCGGACGCTGGAGCAAAGGAATCGATACAAAGCAGACTTTAACGCCGAGTATAACGAATACCGTGATCTGCATTCTGTGATAGACGAAGTCTCCAAAAAGTTTGCTCAGCTTCAAGACAGTCTGCTGAAGGAGGAGAAGGGGTCAGAGAGATATCAGGTATGCGGAGATCCAATTCCGTTTAGAATAGCCAAGTCGTGTTGGACATGTTGCCGATGAGTCCACGTGGATGCTTCATGGAAGAGTTGTTGATGCGCTAGTTCATAGAAACCTGAACAGAGGAGACCTTGAGACGATTTATATTAGTTCAGTATAAATCTAAATTGAATGGAACTACATAGCTTTCCATGGAGCCTGAGGGCGTGGTAGTTGGCAATATGTGGGTTAAAATGACAGAGTAAACGGATTCGTACTCGATTGGTGTATTGAGCAAAGGAATTCTCTAACGTGGATTTTCTCTCTGTCCTGTCTTCTAGGTTGTGAGGGATCAGATAATAAGTGAATATAATCATAACAAGAACAGCAAGAAGTACATGGATGCGCGGAGGCGATTCGGGTACATGCATGAGAAATTATCACATATCAAACGACTGGTAAATGAATATGATAGTCTGATGCATTCCACCCCTGATCCTCCTTCTGGCCCCGGATGTCCGGACGACGACGATGAGGATTACTGATGCCGCTGCCGCTGCTGCTCGTGATGATATTGAAGGGATAAGACTTGTTCTTGCTACTACTGCTACAACACTTCACTATAGACACTACTACTACTACTACTACGACAGAATGTATGTGTGGCTGTGGTGATGATAACAGTAGCCAGAAGCCTGCTTATATATTTGTCCTCGGATATAATATATCCTAGGAGTACTTACTTGTTACTTTAAATTACACACACACATACACACACACTCATCATCACTTGCTCCAGATCCACGTCGCATCGTGTTTTTGAAAGTAATAATAGTAACAATAACTATAATAAACTGAAACTGTACTATACTATTGCCATATGGTGGCGGGTGAATGTCCACCCACGCCAGTGGTTCTCCTCTCCTCTTCTCATTCGTCTTCGTCATTATCCCTTTCTTCCGTTCTCATCTCTTCCGCCTGTTCGGCCTCATGGAACAGCAGCAGCAGCTGCTGCTGCTGCTGGAACGACTGCGGAAGACAACGATCAAGAATTTTGTACGCACGCAGTGACTGGAAGGAAGACATATGTGAAGGAACTGATTTGCGGATGGATGAAGGAGTGAGTCACTCGCAGCTGGCTGGCGTGGAATGCGCCAAAGAGGAATCGGAAGGGATCAGCGGCGACTGTGAGCAAGAGCAAGAAGGAATGCATTAAATGGGGCTATGGAAGAAGAAGAAAAATAATAATAAGACTTCACGTCGGCCCAACCTGTGGTCAAGGGACGTTGGATGAATGGAGTTTTATAGTGGTTCTAAATTACACGTATTATAAATGTGTTTACCCGCTCATTGCCTTGTGAGATGATGAAAGTATATGGAATCTCACATCTCACCACTTGACATGCTAATCGTACACACAGTACACATACATGTAGTTATACGTTGTTCTCCCGCGAAACTGATGCATTTCGCTATTATATATAGATATTTACATTTATAGGTTTAAATTTTAACAAGGGAAGAAAGAAGAACGATCGGAAATATCGTTATGTAAAGTAATATTGAGAGCTTGAGGGAGGAAGTACTCGGAAAAAAAATAATACGTCTCACAAAATTTGTTATTTTCGCCTGCTAAAGTATAATCAAATCATAT
>WJFA01002036.1:0-17792 GCA_009870155.1 Pseudobourletiella spinata
GAATGTGGAAATTCCATAATCATTCCCCCCGGTTCCACTGCGCTGCACTGACTGGTGGAGGGCACGGTAGTAGCTGTAAGAGGAGAGGGATATGTTGAGGGCAAATCCAGAGGATTTTCCCCCTTTTTTCCGCTCAAAATGAAAACAGTCGGTGGACTATTAATCATGAGCAGAGCCAGCGCGTGGGCTTGTCTCCATGGGTGTGCATATATGCGGATTCAGAATTCTTCACTACTGCAGAAGCCTGCTTCGGCTCACTTGTTTCACTTTTACAAGGGGCCAGGAGTTAGGAGGAGTAGTGCAGCAATAGCTACAAGGGAGGTAAAGTATGCACATATATACATATGCATGTACAGGAGGGAACGAGAGTCGAAGATGTTGCTGGAGAGACCCATGCAGTTACGTAGTAGTATGCGTACAGAGCTCTGTGGTTCCTCCTCTCCTCCTTGGAGAGCGATTACGAATGCAGCTGTCGGTCTTGACTTTTTCACTCGTCTGGAATTTCTTAATGGAGTTGACGTAGCCCGATCGTTTAGCCGCACTCATCTCACTGACTCACTCATAGTTAGTCAGCCCTCCAGCCTTGTTTTTGCACCATAGATCCCCTCTCTGTCTCCTCTCTTCTTCTTCATCCCAAGCCTTCTCATCCTCATCTGGAGGCTTCCTGTATCTTCTTACCACCCAATCTGCTCCAAAACAGTGCAGTGGGGGTGCTGTGAGAGGTTAAGCCCTGTCTCGTTGAACTTGGAACTGTGGGTGTAGTTTGGGAAAATGTGTAACTTTACTCACTTGAAGTGACATGCACACACTCACGAGCGACGGACGATGAGGAGTTTAGGTAAAGGAATCATTTGACAACAGCAGTAACTGTTGTCGTAGTGATAGCACAAATAGTAATAGTAATAATGATAATAATAATTGTAGCAGTCATTATAATTTCTTCCTACCGTTCAAGGGCTTAGGAAAAGGGGGAAGGGAGCCAAGGGGTGGATGAAATCAGGGGAAGCGAGGGTGAAGTGAGTTGAATGGGGAGACTAATGATTAGAGACAATAAATAAGGGGTGGATCCAAGTAGCTCCTGGCCTTATTCCAAAGACTGACAAACTACGAGTCTTGCAAACAGCCATTTGAGAAAGACGAAGGCGATGAGAATAGAATGTATGGGACTCCATATGAGTGAGTGAGAAGTTGAAAAATTAGGGGGAAAGACCAGAGTGGTGGCGATGGTGATGATGAGGGTAAAGTAGTTCTACTACCACCACTATATATAGTGCTTCCATACTACTCGTTCGGAAGGAGGCTAAATTAAAATCAAAGAGAGAGGAGGCATTGGAACTAGCCAGGTCCAGATATAGTATGTCATTTCGTGAGAAAGACGTGCAAAGAGGAGGAGGAGGAGGGGGGATCGGAAAGGGTGAGGGAACGTGAGCGAGGAAGAGAGAGAGAGAGAGAGAGAGAGAGAGAGAGAGACGGAGTGAAAGAAAGGGAAGGTTATATGCGAACTGTTGTCGAGGCTGAGTTGTCTTTTGATGCGCACGCCATAAGCCTCGTACCAAATGGTGCACACACTTTCATAATGATCCAAATCGATGTGGAGCGCTCCACAGTATATAGCCGCCGCCCGAGAAGAATACTTGGGGAAACATAAAGTGGGACTGTGTGGAGTATCTTATTCGGCATATTGGCTTCTCCTCCGCACGGATCGGCGTCGTAGGTATCCATCCCTGTAACAAGGGTACATGGATGGATTTATATATACTATCCGGCTGTGTGCGTGTATGTGGCTGTGGGTGTGTGTCTGTCCGTATGTATGTGACTGAGTATCTGTGTCTGTATGTTCGATTGAGAACGAACTGGACTTGGACATTCCTGAAAGTACGCAGTATCGAAAAGATTGCTGCTGCTCCTCTCTGTCGTTCTTCTCACTCTGCATCTTTTGTCCCTTCTGTAGACAGAAGGAGAGAGAGAGAGAGAGAGAGGGAGAGAGAGAGGGAGACCATCACATAAATCAAGTTGCCGAGATCTTCCCTCATTCTCTCTATTTCTCGGGAACCACTTACCCACCTCCTCCCATCACTCGATCTTCCTCTCCGTCCGTGCACAACATGGCACATAACATGACGTGTGTGCGCCCAGGCTCTCGCCACGGCCCTCAAACCGCTCCACCGCGTTATGTGCTCCATTATTATACTCACAGTCTCAGCCTGTCAGCCAGCCAGCCAGCCAGCCTACTGTGTGAGTATATGGAAGAGGGGGCGAGGAATATCCAACATCTCTTGCCTTCATGTATCTTTTTTCCCTTGCGCGCGCTCTCGCTCTCTCTCTCTCTCTCTCTCTCTCTCTCTCTCTCTTGTACAGTCTTTCCAAACAGAAAGTAAGTGAACATACTCCGTGTGCTAATATGGTGGTGGTGGGATCAATTCAAGCCAAGACCTACTCTGCGCCTGTTGAAAGCCACTTAAAATGTGTGATAAAAGTCGTAAATATTACTTCCCGTTAATCCCCCCAGATTTGGCCCGTTGAACGATCCCAGATCCTATCTCCGCCAGTCTATCCGATATCGGGTTAAACGACCAGTGCCACTACTACGACTACCACTTGGGCCACACCATTCCCATTCCTGGCCTCCCCAGAGTAATCTACCGTACGCATATATATATATATCCATACACATGTATTGTTTTTTTTAGTTTCCCTTCCGATTTATTATATGCTAATAATATCGGAAGGCACAAATTAGTGGATGTGTATGGCGTCCTTTCTCTCGTATACTAAGTATTCAGGGGGAAACAAATGGATTACTCACAAGTGAACCGCGGGAGTGTGCACGTCATAGCGTAATTAGAAACGTCGTTCGGGGTAAAGGAGTAGGAATCCGGGGAAAGGGGGGAAGGAATTCTTTTTGGAGTTGAATACATACAGAGAGTGAGACGCACATTATATGACCCGGGCCGAATCTCGAGACATTCTTATGGCTTGTTGAAAGTTGGCTGACAGGAATGAGCTTACAACTTTTAGGGGAAAGTAAAAAGGATCAGGCATGTGCACATACACAGGCACACACACACACATACACATTTTCTCGGGGTGCACGGATGAGTGCCTATACCTCCATACAACATATGTACATGTTGAAGAGGTAGGCGGCAGTTCGTATCGTCCTGTAGATCTGCCAGTAGTTTCCCCATGCTCTCCTTATATCTCCGAGTGCTTACATAAGAACGGGTGGAATTTACGAGGGGCGCTCCGAGTCCAAGTGGATTCAAATAAACTCCGTCGACATAATAGTAATGTACCTAATAACCGTAATGGTAACGGGCTAATTCTTCTTTACATTCTCCCGTATTTAATTGCTATGGAAGGTGATGACATTGAGGGAAGGCGTAGTAGTGCGCCAGTGATTGAGGAAGTAGATGATGTCTCTTGTTGAATGGAGAGTGAGGCGATTCGAGAGAACGGTGGAGGAGATGGGGCATTTTAATCAGGTTGATAGGCTCATGGTAATGAGGAGGGATAAGTGACGCGATGCGGTGTCCTTTAACCAGAGCTCGGGTAACACTTACTGTGGTGAAGTGTATAGCACTCACTTGTGCGTTCGTTGGGAGCCGTTCGTTGGGTGGGGGTGTGAAGAGGGGGGATTGGGGAGCGAGGTGATAAAAGGGAGAGGATGGAAGAAAACAATGTTTCCCATCTGCTATGGGAATGGATGTTATAGTTTTAACTACGTTGCGCGTTCGTCGGTATCAAGTGCAATTGTAATTTAGCATCGTTTGTCATTTGTCACTTGTACTACCACCACCACTGCTAGCGGGACTGGGTTGTTATGTGTTCAATGGTGGTGGCAGCGCCACCCTGACTACGCCAACTACACGGCCGAGCGGAGTTGGAAGGTTTTCAAGCATTCCGTCAAATGATATGAGATATTCACCATTCCGTGGTGTCGAAGAGTTGGGCCTCTATGGTTTCTTCCCATGTTTTTTTGGCCTCAGCTTGAGCGTTTTAGTACGTATGCCACGCCAAGAGCATTACATTCCCTGTGGTATTTGAGGAAGTTAGACTGACGACGCTAATGGACTTTTTAGAATCACAATTACGCTGGGTCGCTCTTTTCATCAAACGGGCAGCAAAAGTATTTTGGAAGGGACCCTAGGCGACATGATTGACAACTTATTGCTCGTTGTCTTAGATACGTTCGTTTTGAGAAGTTTAGAGATAAATTTTAGAGGGGTGGGAGGGGATGACAACCTCTATGACACCTTAGAGAGCTGATGTATTGCCCTCAGTCTTAAAGAGGTGGATTATTTCGGCTTAATTACGTATTCCCGTCAAAATATTTCAGAATATTGGCCGCGTGAGAGGCTGGTACAGGAATTAATAGCCTCGAACTGAGTACGAGTTGGCGGATGCATGTGGCATCTTGGACTTCATTTAAGGAGATTTGATGGACATTTTCCTTCATTTCCCTTGAAACACAATCCAAAACGAGGAATTGGCACTCACTCGAGGATGAGTGAGGCCTGTTGGAGTGAGGTGAAGAAAATAGTATTTGACCGTACAAATGCCTTTTGCAAAGTGAGGAGATCTCAGTTGGACCAGAGGCGTTAGCATTTTGATCCGTACAAGAAGATTGACAATCTTGGTGGAGAAATTCCAACCTGGGTTCCTCCCTGAAATAAGGAAATCCTCTCAAAGTTTTCCTCCAATCTCGAAGGAACTTTTGTGCGAGGTAAAAGGAGGAAATTTAAATGGGGTGAGAGTGACAGCTTTTCAATTCTTGACTGTCGTCAACATCAGCTACGACCCATCGGAGGAAATGACATGTTTGCATGTGGAGAAGTCAAAAGGCAGGCATGCCGTGATATCTGGATGTGAGATGAGCTGAAGGAGGGCAGGTGTAGCGCAATGGGCAATGCTTTTGGAGGCCATAGTAGTGACGTCGTTATCCTGACAGATTTTACCATTATCAACCACGTGGGATTCAAATCACTTTGTTTGTCCCTACGATATCATTAATTATGTTGTAACCTTAGTCAAAAGGATAACTATTTGTCAGATTTTTATTCACTCACAGAGACCAGTTACGTCTCTATGTATAAACGGGGACGTCAATATTCGCGCAAGAGTTGTGGAAGAGGGGAGCGGAAGCTTTGTAAAGAGGTGAGCATGAGGGCAAATACTTTGAGCCCGCTCACTCATCTGGGAGTAAGTAATGCCTGGGTTGTGGGGAAAGTTGAGGGTATCATAAGGCTTCTTTGAGTTGGACCATTGGCTCTAGCTCTGCTCATCTAAAAATTACAACGTGAGCCCGGGGCGGCAACTGATGTGGGTTGCGCAAAGAGAGGATATTGCCGTGTCATATATGTGTATCGATGGCTAAACTGCAAAAGTATATAAATGTATAAAGTAAAAGTAAGCGAGAGAGAGAGAGAGTAAAAGTGAGGATGACAGATTGCCTTATTAATCACTGATTTATTTCAGGGTCTGGAAGTGGGCCTAGGAAGAGTGGAGTTAAGAGGAAGACGAAGGAAAACACATCAACTAAGTCTTTAGTAGGATCATTGGGTGAGAATGGAAGTCAATCGGATGCGACAAGAGGAGCCTCATCCCCGAGTAGTAGAGGGTCCGCTGTGATTGGTACGATTCCGTCGTCCTCCGCATCCTCAACTCCACCGCCGGGATCAGCCTCATCCTCAGCTCACTTGGAGAATGGCTCCACCGGCTCCGGCACGGCGGCGACCGCGGGGAGCGAGAGCAAGAAGAGGAAGAAAGCTCGCACGACCTTCACCGGCAGACAAATATTTGAGTTAGAGCGTCAGTTTGAGGTGAAGAAATATTTGTCGTCAAGCGAACGGGCTGAAATGGCCCGCCTTCTCAACGTTACCGAGACTCAGGTTAGTAGTGCTGGTGTCAACTCTTCCACCCTTGTTTTCCCATCCATTGTCACAATGTTTCCTGCCCAATCATCCGCCTTCATGCTCTCCCAGCTCTTCCAACATCTACCGTGGGCTGCAAGTAACAAATGCTTATAACCACTACTAGTGCTCTTCCCTCCTATCCGGCATATTAGTGATACGCATTCGCCGTGTGCAGAGAGATTCGATGACAGCATCTTTCTCCTCCACTTGACACCTATCCCTAGCACCGTCCCCGTTTCCTTGTCACAAATATATCTCCTAGAGCCATCTGAATACAAGATTTCCTCACCATCACCACCAGTAATGACAGGATTTTCTTAGTGAGATGTAACTCCACACATAAAATTCATACGAGGACCGTTCATCGGCCACAACCACCTGTCATGACATTTCCCTTGGGATATTTCAACTATTTTCTTCGCACGTATCCTTCATCCAGCAAATGTACTGTAAAACGTATATCATTACAGTAACGTCGTCATCCCTCCCCAGAAATACGGATCCCGTACCCCGCCCTCCTATACCACTGAATGATGATTATGCGTCAAAATGGATGCGTCAAGTTGCTCCAAATGTTACTTTAATGGTCACAAACTCCAAATCCCCCGAAACTATTTTATCTATTAGCAATATAGTTTAAAAATGCAACAAAGACTTTTCTCAATGCCCCCAGCAGCAGTTTCAGTAGCGTCGGGTGTTGGGAGATTTATTAGAAGAACTGGTTGATGGCTACACCGTAGTCGGATCGGAATAGTTATGCTCCTTGCTAACACGTGCGGAAGATAAATAAAAAGATGGAGGAATGTGAGTAGGAATAAAATTCGGAGAATTTCTTTTATCAGATTTGGAATTTGAACGAATGCCACGGGTGTTTGGCATGCGTGTGTGTGTGTGTGTGTGTGTGTTGTGCTTCGGCGTATTCGTATACAGACATGGGGAGCATCGTATTTCTGTGTGTGTGCCCTGCCATTCACTAAGGGGACTACCGGTGGAGATGGACGGGTTGGCCGCCACATTTTCTGCTCAGCATAGGGAGCAGTTGTAGTGGTGTGGAGAGAGAGAGATAGATAGATAGAGTACCTGTTTCTACATCCACTGATGCAGTCTACATTGAAGCGAATCCACAGGAGGGATCGTCCACAGTCAGTCAGTGCCGCCAGAGTAGTTTCAGCAGCTACAGCTGTGCCTCAATTGCGGGAGACGTGAGAGGGAAGCAATAAAAATAGCAAGTATACGAATTAGAATGAGAACGAGGGAAAAGTTGCTTTCACAATTGACAGTGATAAGTGAACATGTAGTGAGAGGAGAGTGAGTGAGTGAGTGAGTGAGTTAGAGAGAGAGAGAGAGAGAGAAAGAGCGGGGTGGGGAGAAAATGCTTGCGCAGCAGGGAGAATTCTACCACTTACCTCTGCCATGTACTCATCTCTCCCTTGCTACTTCTGTCTGTGAAGACACAGTTGGTTGGAGACAGAGAAAAGGATGAGAAAATAAGGGCAGGAGCGTTCTCGGAGAAAGAGCGAAGGGAATAGAGAGAGTGCGCAGGTGGAGACTTTTCAGTTATCTGAATGAAGAGAAGGCCAATGGGAAGCCAGACGGTAGGGCAATCGGATTGAAATATCTACACATACGGAATGGTATACGTATGGAAATATGGATTAGTTGGAGAGAGAGAGAGAGAGAGACAGACATTCTTTTCAGGAGCGGAGATGGGAGTTCTGAGTCTAATCCTGACTCTTCTTTCCCCATCACTACACATTTTCTCTCCCCCCCCCGTCCCTGTCTGTGATACTACTTTGGGATATAGTGTAGGAATGCAAAGCAAGCTCTCATTCGTCCTCCTATTCCGTCATCCTTCCCATGGTTTTTCCCCCAATTGAACTTCATAAGCTGGACAAGCGATCCATGTGAGACCTCTTCATTCCTTTTACCACTGCATGACCTTAGGAAATGTATGTAGTAGTTGGAGTCAGTAGCCAGGTGTTCCCCATAGTCTCTTAATTGATAGAGTCGGGCTCAATTAAATCCTTCCCGTGTACTCTTTCCTGGTCCATTCCCTACTGAATTTTGCATACAGTTCACAGTTCCAAATTTTGAGCCTCAGATGTGGCTCCTTGAGGGGTGTGCTGCTGGTACTGGACTATGGCGTTGTTCCAGCCTTTGCTGGATGAACTTGTGTGTGTGGCCCACGGTGCGGCGATGTGGTTTGAGTCAGTGGTAAAGATTTATACGTCCAAAAGTTATACTGTCCCCCAAAGTCCTAATCTTCACAGGGCACATTCAATGGTCTCCGAAGGAACTGTTATTTGGGAGACATCTGGGGAATTGTCTGCTAATTGGCCCGTACTCTCCCTGCTACTCCGTGACCAGTTCTGGAGTTGACCCTCATTCCTTCGAAGGAATGATAATTAATTTTATAATAAATTTTTTAAAGTACTGTTGAGTCTGGTTAAATTGGTGGATTCCCCATAGTTTCCCAGCATGTATGTAGTAGTGTGAGAAAGTAGGTAATGTAATGTGTCCGCATCCTGGTTGATTCTCGGTGCGGATCCATATGGTTTAGTTACTGTGAAGCGGGAAAAATCAATAAAGTGAGAGGGCTGTTGCCAGAGAGAGTGGAAGAGATAGAGGATTCGGAGCAATTACTTGAGGCATAGAATGAGTGGGAATGATGCTCCTCCGGTTCTCTGGCCGCAGGTATATGGTTAAAGGAAGCGGAATCCGCTCCGAGTTACGATGAGGCGTTCTACAGTAAGGTATAGTGGAGTTTCTCTGAGTGGAGGAGAGCGGGGGAGAGCGAACGAGAGAGAGAGAGAGAGAGAGAGGAAGGTATGCATCTGTGATGGCTGGTTTCACGCCCTACTTGAGGGTATAATTTGTTTGCTTTTAGTAGTTCGGTATCGTGTGATCAGCGAGGAGAAGGGTAGACTGGTGAATAGAGGAGAGCGCCGGCTAGAGTTGGGCCCAAATCGATTTAGCCGTGGAAGGGTTAAGTGACGGCCTGCGATGAGGTCTGATTATGCAAGGATGTAGCGAGTAGGTTTATGCACTCCATATACATATCTGTACATTTCGAGTCCCCTTTCGCTTCTGATATGGCTCCTGAGGTCTCAAAGTTCGCCACCCTCCACACACTGAATATAGTGGAAGAGAAACTCGGGAAGGAAGAAGAGGAGGAGGTGGAGGATGATAATGATGACGACGATGACGACGACGGAGATGGTAAAAACTTATTAGGGTAAACCTGGAGATGAATTTCCATTGAAGATGGTGCGAGGTAGTACCAGTGGAGGTGGTGGATATAGCAGTAGAAGGAGCATGAGGAGTGGTGTTGGAACATATTTTAAAATCTTGTTGCTTCCGCCAAGGCAGGACGAAGCCTGTATTCCTGTATACATCATACATATATCTATGCATAAGTGTCTACTTCTCACCCTGGGCAGAAATAGGAGGATTTTCCCTTTCCCACAGAGAGAAACATAAAGGAGAGCTTTAGTGGTGGTTTGCAGCATATAGCACGTTGCTCTAATGTGTTTGTATTCCTCGTACTCGGATGGTGTGTGTGTGTGTGTGGGAGCATGCGTTTATTATATTTCTGGCAAAGCATGTAAGTTTTAGCTTAGGATTAGTCCTGTCTCTCTTGCTGTTTCTCGCTCTTTGAAAGTCCCCACTGATTCCGTGGGCTTTACTCACTTATATGTGTGTGTGGTAGTGGTTGTTGAAACAGAAGCTGCCGCCGACCTGTAAGGGAATACTGATTCAGGAGTCTTTGGGTTCAGCGAGAGAGAGAGAGGCTGAGAGCGGAGCGTAGCATCAGTCTGTACATATTACCACGACCGGCTCAACTGTCAGGAAAATACTAGTTTCTCACTCGTTATAAGTGAGCCGAGTGGGATTGAGCAAGTATGTATGTATCTCTGTGTGTGTGCGTGTGTGTGTGTGTGAGGTGGTAACGTTAGGATGGATATGCCCTGTAGTTTGAATGAGAGTGCGAGGCATATGGTGGATCATCGTGGGCAAAATGAGAGAGAGACACCAGAGGATGGTTCCCGCTTACAATGTTCCAGGGATGCTAAAAGTTTTCCACTACAATATGACTGACTGTCTGACTGACGGACTGGAGTAAGTGAGAAGGGTAATACCACGGACTCGGTGGGGCTCGGAGGCTATAGCTATATTAGCTCGGTTTTCCATGGTCCCTTTAGGAGGAGGACGAGTGCGAAGGAGCGACTCAAATGACGGGAGCCCATTTAGCAGCTCTCTCCATGTGGCAACTGTATTTAACATTATACAGATTTTTCTCAAGTATACTATATGTGACGGGATGCGACCGCAAGGCTCTGTCCGCCATGTATCCAGCATCCCTCACATATAAAAAGGACATGTCTGTAGGTGAACAAACGTCGGATTCACTGTGAATCCAGCCCATGACTCTCCCCCCCTCTCTCTCCCCTCCCATCCTTATCTTTAACCAATTTGTCAGGAAGCAAACTGAGAGTCGAGTAGAAAAGCTGCTGCTACTGCTGGTGCTGCGACTGCTACTAGTGTTACCCTCAACTCTTCTCTGGAATTGAACTTAGACCAACTTTTAAACTCTTCAATTGGGTTCAACTTCTTCAGTTTACAGCCGTCCAAACTTTGATGTTGGTCCTGATGGTGGTGCTAAGATAGAAAGAGCTGATGTTGTCTCCCCTCTTTCCTGTCACCCTTACTTCGGAGTTGAAAACCTTAGCAGTTTCTAATGTTTCAAACAAATGTAAGTGTGTGTGTGTGTGTGTGTGTGTGTATGTGTGAGTTGGTGGACGTAAGGTCAGTGAAGAAGTCGTTTCGTACTCCCCTCATCGTTTATTTACTACCACGGAATGGGGAAAGTATTCCGCATTGTCACCTGTCCTAGGGGGAGCTTTGGGAACTTAGTTCTTGGTCTAGTAAAATTCGTTGTGCTGTTAGAAGAGAGGTACTAATAGTAGTCATCCTTATGGAAAAGAAGCGTATGTTCTTGTCATTCATGTACAAGACAAGGTTTCAGATTTGCTGTCCAGCGGCAGTTCAAAATTCCAATATCACAAAGTTGAAAATAGCACCGCTGACCTACGGTATACACTCTGACTTGTGAGTGGGATTTGATTCCGTGCCTGTTGCCAATTAATGCGGGGAATATGAGGATGGCAAATGCTCAAACGTTACGTCTTACAAACGTACATTACATACATTACGTACTGGGTGGAACATGATGGACGGAGGAGGGTAAAGTTGCACGGACCGGTTGTTATAAAACAAAAATTAGAATGGCATAACGTGCAGCATAACGTATTTTGAAGTGAACGGTGCACCGTATATTTGGGAACTGTGAGCCGCATGGTATCAATGTCAAATGGGTGGGTGGTTGCTAATAGCTTTTATTTGGCAGGGAGGAACTGTGCTGTAGGAACATAAGAGTTTGGATCAGTCATTTGAGCAATGGCCAAGAGCTGAACGGAGTTCCTCAAGGCGGTCCTCAATGAGTTTTAGCCTAACCAATTATGCAGAGCTATGAAGTAATTGTGCGGAACTGGTGAGTTGAGGGGCTTGTGCATGGATGCAAGGGAGAAAAATTAGATGTGTGGAGTGTGGAGTGCGAGCCATGCAGAGGAGTGAGTGAGGGGGGAAGTGGAGTAAATCTCTCAAGTTGTGTGTCAGTACCTTCTCTCCTCTCCCACTAGCTTACTACTACTACTACTAGTTAGCGAGTGAAAAAATAAGAATAATTGCAGTGAGTGACACTAATGCGTAATTCAGAGCAAAGGGATTATCAAGCAGAGTGGTAGCTTGTTCCGGAGCTCAGGGAAGGAGAGTACAAATAATTCCTCCTCAACCTTATTTACTTGCGGAATGAATCAAGATATAGTAAAGCTTTCCCTCTCCTTTTCCCATGCATCCTACAGTCATCCCATTCCCTTGTCGGTCAACCTTTCTCATCATGTAATCAATTCTGAGATTTGGAAATTCCAAAATACCAAATTGCTTTTGTATTAAAGCTCTCCTAGCGAAATATACTATTGGTCGTGTGTGTGTTTGTGTTAAAGGCTCCATATTGGTTTGTCGTTTATGTTCAATGTTCATATATTGTCGGCATTATTATTATTTTTCGGCGTCGAGCATCGTCATTACTATGACAACATCCCACTCCATCTAACAGAATTTAAACTGATGCTCAGTGGAGAGATATCACCATGGATACATTCCACATCTCCATCAACACAATTTGTACGGATACCCACTCGAGAGATTTCATGATTCGCTCCAGCTAGATGTTTACATATACGAGTTTTGAGACGGTGAGCCGCTGAAAGGAGGAGATATATGTCTATCATTACACGAGCGTTCCAGAGCATCCTCTATATGCAAGATTCCGCACGGAACGATGCAGAGGCGCGGAAGCCTTGTGGAACCTTTCAACATTGCGCTCCTTCCCAATGTACTCCATACTCATTCCTGCTCCTTATACATATGCTCCGCTGACTGTCGCATACGGAAATAGTACGTTTCCCCCGTGTGCACATCACGGAGTATACGAAGCTGACTAACTCACAGAGAGTTTTGAGATAATGGTTGTCAAGTGGATAAGAATGATCGGAGTGAAATTCCATATATGATTAGTAAAAGTATGAGATGTATTTGTAGGATGTCTGCATATAATATATGTACCATGGTGAAGATGCTATGGTTTCAGAAACCCTCAAAGTTCCTTCTTCCTTTCCTGTTTCCTCTCAATCAGAGCATTGAAAGATTTTCGAGAGTGAGAGAGAGAGAGAGAGAGAGAGAGAGGAAGGATTGGAGGGAAACTTTATGTAATCCTTCCTAGGTACACGACATTTGTGTGCGCGCGTCTGGGCAGAGTTGGCGGCGGAGTGCTCAGTGACTCAAATGACACGGGCTCTTGGCAACCATTTGCGAGTCTTGTCATCAACCTCCTGCTTTTTAATGCACACACCACTTACTCTCATTCTCTGTGCCTCCCTTCCTTTCTGCTATCCCCCTGTGCTACTGGTACAAGTGGATTCAGTCTTCCCAGCCATATTATTATAGTTGCTCAGAATATGATCTCGGGTCTCTCTGAATACTACCGTTACTGCTATTACCCGAACTCCCTTATATCAGAACTGCTTCCCCCTTGGACGTGTATAATTTTCAGAAGCTCTCTTGCTCTCCGCCTCTATGCGGTAAATAGGGGACGTGATGCTGTGGGGAAACCCAGAGGAAGTGTATACTTGTGTGCACACACAAGAGCTACAGCAGTAGTAGCAGTATTTGAAATCTCAACAGCATAATGTAAATACAAGCACATCACGTACGTCTCGGTTCTCCTCCTTTGTTCCATCTCTTACGTGAGCATCATCGGATGGTGAGAGCGTGTGTATGTGTTCTTCCTTTCGCGTGTCATTGGATGCAATTTATCCAGTGAGATTTTTTAAGCTCCTAATGTCCCTGGCGGACGACGTCGATTTATATGATAATTATCCTGTTGGTTGTATTCATTTTAAAAACTATTATTGGAATGAATCCACGTGTGCATTGAGCACTATGGAGCTATAACCGTACGTGTCCACTCACGAGTAATACCTTCTAAGTGATTCGGGAACTCGGCCATAGTACTAGCACCATCGTATTCAGTAGCGTCTGAAACCTAGGAAAAAGACTAACTTTCTTGCGCATGGGGTAGCATTATCGCTGAAAAAAATAAAAACATGTTATATTCCATAAGAAAATTTGGGGTTTCGATCTCGTAGAAATGTTTTTATTTTATTCAGCGGAAATGCTACCCCATGCGCAAGAAAGTTAGTCTTTTTCCTTGGTTTCAGACACTCCTGAATGCGATGGTGCTAGTACTGTGTCCGAATCCCCGAATCACTTAGAAGGTATTACAGTAAAATCTCCCTAGTACGGTCTTCAGGGTATACAGATTATTTGACCGTTATATAAAAGACCGTCATAAGCCTTGAAAATTCCACAATAACATTAATGACGGGAAACCAGAAATTGACCGTTATAACAAGATGACCGTGTTACACAAGGCCGTTATACGGAGATTTCACTGTACTCGTCAGAAGCAGTGAAAATTGACACGAGCCAGGATTTTCATACCATTCCGCCGTTTCCCTCAAAAAACGAACCATGCTGACGAAACTACAAGAATGAGTGGTAGGAAGAAGCTGGGCAGATTGGATATGTGGCTAATAATTGAAAGGGATCCGTCGTTTTTCGTGCGACATTCAAGTTTAAAGTGAGTTGAAGAAGGGGAGTAGATGTGATGGCGGTGGTATAACTGTATACAATCTCTGTGGTGCTTGTTTGCTGGAAGAGTGAGAGATGATTCTGTGTGAGCACGAAAGTGTAACCTGAGAAAGGATTTAATCTACGTTGAATTCCAGAGTTTGGCAAGTTCCTGCTATTTGTAACGCATGAAGGAGGAGGGCTGGGAGAGTGGACCGGTAGGAGCATAAATCACCCGGAGCAAGGAAACTTTTGAGCCGTCGTCATCGTATTTACTGGATAATTGTGAGGAGGGGACATGGTTAAGAATTGGGTCGGAAGGTCCGACCGTTGGTCTCTTAACGGAATTACTGGCGTTTGGATGTGTGTGTGCAAGTGTGTAAGGTGAGAACCAATGTTACGGTTGAGAGAAAAACTGCTCCTACCAACAGTATGACTATCCAGGGCCGTAAGCCTGGGTACGTTCTTTTTGGTTTGTAGCAGTAGTAGTTGGATTAAGATAAGTGGACATCAACACCACTGATGGCTATGGAAAAGGAGGGCATACAGACAGACTACTGACTAAGCAGGCGAAGGGGATGGAAAAGTGCTGAAAATCTCCCTTCTTTGTCTACGCCATTCTCCCATTAAAGCGTTGACATGATGCGGTCTTTTTCTCAACACATGAAATCGCGCTAATGAGACTGTTGACTGGGCAAGTTGCAGGGATCAACGAAGAGGAAGCTTGGAGGAGAAACTAGTGGGGAAGTGAGAGAGAGAGAGAGGGGGATGGGAGACGGCGCATGGAGAACTTTGCCACTTGCTTGTTACAGTTCTCCGCATCTCCTTCCCAGAGGAGCATGTATGGGCTCTGGGCTCTATGTGTATATATCTGGCTGGCTGACTGAGTGAGAGGGGAATGTGTACGCGCTTGTACGGTGCAGGGAGCACGAAGGGTATTTCTAGTTAAAGAATGACCGAGTGTATCATCCGGAGGGCTCAACTTGTTGTAATGGTGTAAAAGCTCAAGTCTCAAAGTAGCATGCGGTCCGTTAGCGAGTTGAACATGTAACGTCATTAACTTAATATCACACAATGAAATCGGATCTGGGAAAGTTCCTCCTGGAACGACTCGAGCATTAATTTAGAGAGAATAATCAAATGTCCATTCCAGGCATTCTCACCATTGGACTTCGTCCGGTACCCTCCATCTGAAGATCACCCAAATACTACGTATACAAATATGCAGTACGTCTCACGTTCGCTGGATCTTGTGATACTTTTACATGGCGTTCACATCCGTATTATACAGACTCAATTTCTCTTTCTCTCCATCCCTCCCTCCCTCTCTCTCTCTTTAACCATCAATACTAACTCTCCCCATCAAAGATCGTATCAGTGTTAGGAGGGGGAAACCTCTACTGCCTGAATCTGATGATGATGATGATGAAAGCTCTGACCGCCTTTCATCCAATTCAGCTCAGACTAATGGTGGACAGGACAACTTGTTATTGGGTGGAAGAGTGGGTTTACAATGTGTTATAGTAACCCTCAAATGGGACCTGTATGTACGTTTACAAAACAGTTTGGTGGGGATGAGGAGGGCGACAGAGAACATCGGGGTTGGTATATAGTATGTGTGTGATTTGAAGGCGTTTAAATTGCGTCCCACCTTGGAAACCATGACTCATCGGGTTGAAAAGCTTGTTCATCCGTATCAACCTCTTTTTTTTATTTGTGTTCTCCCTCGCCCTCTGTCTGTAGCTTGTCCTCTCTCTACAGAGGACAATTAATTACAAGAGGAGGATAACGTGGTCAGTTTGGAGTGGAACTGGTACTACGCGTGCATGTATATACACTTTTAATGGCTTCCTAGACCCCAAATGTCTGGCCCGTTTAGACACATTTAAAAATTTCTTTTAAGGTGGTAATAGCCGCATGGATAGTGGCCGAGGTGGGAACTCTCCAGATTCTGTACTCATATAACTAGCTGCCCTGACGGGTTTTAGGGATAATCATCAATCATCACTTCGCAGTGAAATGAAGTGAAGACCTATGTGAGTAGATATTAATCGGTGCTCGCAGCACACCTTTAGCCCATCAGAAGGGCATATAGGTTGCACTGAACTTTAATTTCATTGTTCATCTCTCACTCCAGAATGGCCAGTCGGTTCAGATTTATTTTCAAGGACCGCATAAAAAATTTGCAACATCCAGGAGGAGGGAAAATGGCTGTTCGAACTCGCTAAACAAAATATAGTTAGGATAGTGTGGCTGGAAAGTCTTAAATTAGGAGGCACAGTATAAAGAGTTCTCTCAATACTGCCAGCGATCTATAACATCCAGAATGATGCAGCAAGCTGGTAGTGGTAGCTGCTCGCTTGTTTTGATACAATAATAACTTGTGGGATGATTGGTCGGCGGCAGTAGCGGTAGTAACGTCGTGGAAACGAGCAAAGCTGATTTTGCTTTTCAGCTGCCGATATGGAGTTTAGAGGAGGAGCAGAGCCAAACTATATCCGGGTTGACTCGTGTAATTTACGAACGAGAGCTGGCTGGCTGTGGATATGCGTCGGTAGAAATGAGATTAATGTTGGAGGACAATCGATGAGGGTAACAATAATGATTCCCCCTCACCACTCGCTCCTCCACCACAACTGCTCCTGCTCACATAATTTTAGCCAAGCTCCTCCCGCCTCCCACGGAAAGTCCCCAGCATGAGGGAACACACGTAGAGCCGTATGCATGTTATGAGGGTAATTTGGAAGAATTTAAAATCCTAAAGTAATCCCACATCGAGTCCCTCTCTCAGGAAGAGATGATGCTTAGCTACGTATCCACATAGAGATGGATGGATGGATAGGGCATTATAGGAGTAACCACAGTAGAACATTACGTCGCTAACGCGAGGCCCCTGGTTCGCAGTCGGAGGAGGAAGAGGAGGAGGATGAAGTGAACAGTTTGATGAGCAGATTGCTACCGCTGAGGAGAATTTGTGACTGTGAGCAAGGGGGATTGCCACTGTGGCTTGATAGATTTGTGTGCACGAGTCTCTCATACAGCAACAGAGCTCTGAGGGATACATGCTGGTTATTATGCACTCTGTTGTTCCACTTAAGTTCCACCAGATCCCACTAACGACTTGATGAGGTGGATGAGATTTGTGTTGATGTTGGAAAGGGCATGAATGGTTCCCTCCTTCGTCTGCTAGTATATAGGACAAGTGGCAGTAGCAGCTGCTACTGCTGCTTTTCTCCATTGCATTGATACTGCCCACTTCATTATTCTTATGAAGCCGAGTGATAATTGGAGAGGAGGCTAAGCAAGCTCATTATCACACATTAAAGATCCGGATCGCCCGTGTAGTCATATTCCTGGGTTGAGGAGGACAGACGACATCACGGTGAGCAATTGCGTTCCTTCCGTACTACCTTCCAATTTTTCCTAGCTTGAAGTGGAAACTTACAAGGGGACGTTTTCAGGTGTCTGCGGCGCACAGCGCCGACACTCATTCAATATGCAACGCGCAGCTCACCCATAACCATCTCTTGCCTCTCTGAAAGCGGTAGGTGCGGAAACTCAGATTTGACCCTTCTGGAGGGTCACAAAGTTTGAGGTCAATAGTTGCAAAGGGGGGCTTACGTGTAA